>JAWNPM010000091.1:0-171742 GCA_035047505.1 Drosophila parthenogenetica
TAAATACGGACGAAGAAAGCAAGCATACTGGTGGGAACGACGATATCGCAGAAAAGCGAAGGATATGCATAAAATGTAGGCGTAAATTGACAAGGGCGAGACGTTCGATGAATTATGAAAGAGAATCGGCTGCGGCAAAAAGTGCGAAGAGGGAGCTGTTGCTGGCTATTACACGCAGCAAAGAAGAAAAATGGAAAAAAATTTGTAAAGATGTAAACAGAGATCCTTGGGGACTGGGATACAAGATTGTAACGAAGAAACTGAGGAAATATGGCACAACACCCGGAAATCGACGACAATACAATGGACAATATTGTGACGACACTCTTTCCAGTACAAGCACTGGAAACGGAGCATCAAAGGGACCTACTGGAGCCCTGGAGTGCACCCCCGCTCTTCACTGAGGACGAATTAATAAAAGCAGCCAAAACCATCAAGAATAAGAGAGCTCCAGGTCCTGACAACGTTCCGGGCGAAGTTTTAAAACTAATTGCTGAAAGAAGACCAACTTTTCTACTTAGAATGTATAACGCATGCCTAACAGAAAGGATCTTCCCGGATGCGTGGAAAGAGCAGCGTCTGGTTCTTATAAGCAAAGGCAAGGGTGATCCCAATACACCGTCAGCATATCGCCCTCTCTGTATGCTGAATACTGCTGGGAAGCTTCTGGAAAAGCTAATAAAACCAAGACTGCTGGCTGCCGTAGAAAACGCTGGAGGACTCAGCCCCAGACAACATGGATTTAGAGCTGGCAAGTCCACACTAGGAGCCATTAGTGAAGTAGTCCAGACATCCAGAGCAACACAACAAGGAAACGCATACTCCCGGCCTGTAGTGTTGCTCGTGACGCTGGATGTTAAAAACGCTTTTAATAGTGTACGGTGGCCCGAGATGCTGAGCGCCCTTCGAAATCGATTTCGGATACCAGAGTATCTAATGGGTCTTATTAGGAGCTACCTGCGAGACCGGGTACTCCTCTATAACACATCGAGAGGCACCAAGCGCTATCAAATAACCGGAGGAGCAGCACGAAGGGTCAATTCTAGGACCGGACCTGTGGAACATTAGCTACGACGACATCCTCAGAATGGAAATGCCACAAGAGACCTTTCTTGTTGGATATGCGGACGATATCGCTGCTGTTATCACAGCAAGAAGCACAGCTGAGGCTCAAAAGCAGGCTGACCCAAGTCATGATCCGCACCCAGGCATGGCTTTGTTCCAGGGGCTTGGAACTCGCTACCCAAAAAACAGAGCTGCTTCTATTTACGAGTAAAAGGATCCCAACGGAGATAGATATGAGAGTATGCGGTAATATGATGAGGACCCAAAAGTTCATCAACTATCTCGGAGTACGTCTGGATAGTAAACTGACATTCTGGGCGCAACTGGAACATGCTATACGGAAAACAGCGGCGGCAACTGGCTCTCTTAGCAGGCTGATGGCGAATATCGACGGACCTACCGCAGGTAAACGCAGACTTCTCATGGAATCCACAAACGCAATCCTGCTATACGGCAGCGAGCTGTGGGCTGACACCCTCAAAGTGGATGTAAGACGAAAACCAATCTTGGCAGTTCAAAGAAGGGCAGCCCTTAGGATAGCATCTGCGTACCGTACTGTATCCGGAGCTGCAATATCTTTAATAGCGTCGGTAATACCGATTGACCTCTTGGCTTGAAAGAACGAAAGAAGATATGGGAGCTAAAACAAGGAGGACAGTACTCACAGTACAGGTAGCAACCAACTTAAGGAAGGAAACTATAGCAGTGTGGAAAGAGAACTGGACAAATGAGAAGTAGCGGAAGATGGACAGCAAAAATCATTCCCAATATAGAAGTATGGCTGAATAGAAAGCACGGGGAGACAAACTACTACTTGACACAAATGCTCTCTGGGCATGGGTATTTCAGAAGTTATCTACACAAGATGGGAAAAAGTGAACAGTCTGGATGTATCTATTGCGAACACATGGTTGACAATGCAGAGCATACTTTTTTTTCTATTGTGAAAGATGGGCGTCGGAAAGGAGGGACTTGGCAGCAATTATCGGACCGATAAGTGTAGAAACCATCGTAGAAGAAATGTGTAAAGATATAAATAAATGGAGCAAGGTGAAAGAGTTCTCAGAACAGATACTGAGGAAGAAGAAGTGGGACCTGGACGCAGGCACACAAAGGATGGGGCGCGACTAGAGCGCTAATATGGGCTCTACCTTGACGGTTAATGCGGGGAAATGCCCGGTTCCAAGGTGGAAAATAGCCCAAAGAAGAGGAGGTTTTTAGTCGGTAGCTCGTAAAGAGTAGCCCGACACACCGGCCAAATGACGGTTTGGCCTGACGGTGCGTAAAGCATTTTACCTACCTCACCCACAAAAAAAAAAAAAAAAATAAAAAAAATATTATTATTATTATTATTATTATTATTATTATTATTATTATTATTATTATTATTATTATTATTATTATTATTATTATTATTATTATTATTATTATTATTATTATTATTATTATTATTATTATTATTATTATTATTATTATTATTATTATTATTATTATTATTATTATTATTATTATTATTATTATTATTATTATTATTATTATTATTATTATTATTATTATTATTATTATTATTATTATTATTATTATTATTATTATTATTATTATTATTATTATTATTATTATTATTATTATTATTATTATTATTATTATTATTATTATTATTATTATTATTATTATTATTATTATTATTATTATTATTATTATTATTATTATTATTATTATTATTATTATTATTATTATTATTATTATTATTATTATTATTATTATTATTATTATTATTATTATTATTATTATTATTATTATTATTATTATTATTATTATTATTATTATTATTATTATTATTATTATTATTATTATTATTATTATTATTATTATTATTATTATTATTATTATTATTATTATTATTATTATTATTATTATTATTATTATTATTATTATTATTATTATTATTATTATTATTATTATTATGGTGGGATGGGGTTACAAGTGCAAGGCAAAGCTATTAGATATATCCCATAATCTGATAGTGATCCTTGTTTCTTGTAACTCAAGTTGACACACTGCCTCCACGTTTGGCCCCACTGGATATCAATTTAGCTCGCTAAATTGAGAACCAAAGTGTGCAGCGATCGATGAAGGACCCCAAAATAACACTGTCTTTAGTGATATCTTTGACCGACCAAGGACTATGAGAACACACATGATTCGGATTTTATTGCACCTGGGCTGACGAATGCGGCATCCTAGGACCTCAATACACTGAGTGACATCAAGTGGAAACGGCTCCTAGGTAAATGTTGACTTTGCCTCCGTCCCGTTAAAACCCTGGCAGGCCTCCAAGTACGTTCGAAGCGCGTCGCCACTGCTACTTTGGCGGTGCAGGTTTAAGTTGACAACTCCTTAATTTATGCAAGATCCAGGCTCTGAACGGTGGATCTCATAAGGACCATCGTCAACCCTCGCATGGCCTCCCTGCTTAGCATAGATAACCATGAGGATCGTTACGAGCAACTGCACTTCCGCGCTAAGATAGCGGCTTGGAGTGGGGACCCATACGAATAATATGAATAAACAAACAAAAACCATAATAGAAGTGAGCGGAGTAAACACACCGATAACAGAAGACGATCCACGATACACAGACCCAAGCATAGGTTTCGGCAAGAGCTCAAGAATACATAGGAGTCCAGTCACAGAAACGTTCTGTACCCCTATAACCGGCGCATCGAAAGAGGAAACTCCTCGGACCACAATGGAGGAACGAGATAACCGAAGAGGGCACCCAAATGTTCCAATAAGTACGCAGGCCGACCCCATCTCACCGAGGAAAGAATATATTATAAAGCTCCGCGGTGAAGAGGAGGATGCCATCCAAAAATGTCGCCAAACACTGCTACGCATACGGACTGCCATTGCAAAGCAGAAAAACATAAGCTTGGATGTCAAAAATGGATGTACAGATCTAGAAGAACTACTAGACATAATGGGTCACTGCAGAAACGCTTGGAAAAAGCTAGAAGAAGAAAGAAAGGAGCAATTTCTACCTTCAAGAAGCGACACTATTATAATAGCAAAGACACCCAACTCCCAGAAGAGGCCGGCTGCTAGTCCGCTTGAATCCGAGTCAGGAAAAAAAGCATGCGCCAAAAATCAGAATTTATGGCAGAAAGTGATAAAGAAGGGCGGCAACTCAAAAAAGACGGAAAAATCGGACCCTGTGCAGGAGGATAAACAAGAACCCGCGAAACAACGGAAGGAAGCTAGAAGACCGCCACGTTCAGAAGCGATCTTAATAAAGCCTGGAGAAGGGCTTAGCTATGTCGACGTACTACGAAATATCCGTAGTACAATCCATCAAGATAGAGACAACATCAGAGGAATCAGGAAAACACGATCCGGAGATTTACTTCTAGAGTTGGGAAAAGGGGAAAAAGTTCAGCCGGACTTCGTGGAAAAACTTAAGGCCACCGTCAAGGAAACAGCTAAAGTTGCCGAACTGAAGCCGACATTGACAGTGGAAATTCGGGACCTCGACTCACTCACTGTACAATCGGAAATAGAGGAGGCTGTACGCAAAGTTCTAGGGAACACTTCGGTAGAAATGCGCATAAAAGTTACAGCGCCAAACAGTAGAGAACAGATCAGAGCTTTTCTCACATTGGACAGCAATCTGGCAGAATTACTGCTAAAATCGGGCAACATAAAAGTGGGATGGGTTAACGCACGAATGAAACTATGCGAAAACATTCCCAGGTGTTACCGATGTTTCGGCGTGGGACACCTACAGACGAAATGCACCGGACCTGACCGAAGCGGAAGGGGCTTGTGCATCAGATGTGGAGTAGGCGGTCATAAGATGAAGGACTGTAAAAACGCACCAAAGTGCTGCATTTGCAGTGATGCAGGACGGTGCCCAGTGGACCACTTGCCAGGATCCCAAAAATGCCCGATAACACGCGAAACTACGTCAAGATGTTGAAGGTTCTTCAGGCAAATCTACACCGTAGTAAAACTGCAGACGCGCTGTTAACACAGATCGTATCAGAAAATGATATTGATTTGGTGTTAATAAGTGAGCAATACAAGGGAAAGGACAACGGAATCTGGCTAGAAGATGACACAAAGACTGCAGCAATATGGATACCTTGTGGTAGTAGCGCAGCGCTTCTAGAGGGAAATAAGGGAAGGTGTTTCGTCTGGGCCCGTTTTAAAGATATAACAATTCTTAGCTGCTACCTCACCCCCAGCGACGATATCGCATCTTTCCAGATTAAATTGGATGCGATCGAAAATAGGCTAGTTGACCACCGAGAATACTTCATAGTGGCGGGAGACCTAAATGCCAGGGCTGTGGACTGGGGAATGCCGACTACGAATTCTAGAGGGCGACAAATAATGGACATGGCTGCCAGGACAGGGCTTGTTGTACTAAATCAGGGGACAAGAACCACCTTCAACAGACCAGGCTGCGAAGGTACAACACCTGACATAACCCTGGGATCAGAGCGGATAGCAAATAGGATAAAGGACTGGAAAGTACTGGATGTCTTTACTGGAAGTGATCATGAGTACATCTCTTTCAATTTTCAAAAGGACAGAAGACAGTTTTATCCAGACAGAAGCGTTGAGAAAAAACAAAGATGGAACTTAGGCAAATTGGAGCCCGAAAAACTAATTTCAGAATTAGACAGACAGGAAGCCACTCTTGACGGCCAAACGGGGGCAAGGGACATAGTTAAAAATAGCCTAAAAACGATTAAAAAAGCGTGCGACTTTTCAATGCCAAAAGCACACTCTAAATACGGACGAAGAAAGCAAGCATACTGGTGGAACGACGATATCGCAGAAAAGCGAAGGATATGCATAAAATGTAGGCGTAAATTGACAAGGGCGAGACGTTCGATGAATTATGAAAGAGAATCGGCTGCGGCAAAAAGTGCGAAGAGGGAGCTGTTGCTGGCTATTACACGCAGCAAAGAAGAAAAATGGAAAAAAATTTGTAAAGATGTAAACAGAGATCCTTGGGGACTGGGATACAAGATTGTAACGAAGAAACTGAGGAAATATGGCACAACACCCGAAATCGACGACAATACAATGGACAATATTGTGACGACACTCTTTCCAGTACAAGCACTGGAAACGGAGCATCAGGGACCTACGGAGCCCTGGAGTGCACCCCCGCTCTTCACTGAGGACGAATTAATAAAAGCAGCCAAAACCATCAAGAATAAGAGAGCTCCAGGTCCTGACAACGTTCCGGGCGAAGTTTTAAAACTAATTGCTGAAAGAAGACCAACTTTTCTACTTAGAATGTATAACGCATGCCTAACAGAAAGGATCTTCCCGGATGCGTGGAAAGAGCAGCGTCTGGTTCTTATAAGCAAAGGCAAGGGTGATCCCAATACACCGTCAGCATATCGCCCTCTCTGTATGCTGAATACTGCTGGGAAGCTTCTGGAAAAGCTAATAAAACCAAGACTGCTGGCTGCCGTAGAAAACGCTGGAGGACTCAGCCCCAGACAACATGGATTTAGAGCTGGCAAGTCCACACTAGGAGCCATTAGTGAAGTAGTCCAGACATCCAGAGCAACACAACAAGGAAACGCATACTCCCGGCCTGTAGTGTTGCTCGTGACGCTGGATGTTAAAAACGCTTTTAATAGTGTACGGTGGCCCGAGATGCTGAGCGCCCTTCGAAATCGATTTCGGATACCAGAGTATCTAATGGGTCTTATTAGGAGCTACCTGCGAGACCGGGTACTCCTCTATAACACATCGAGAGGCACCAAGCGCTATCAAATAACCGGAGGAGCAGCACAAGGGTCAATTCTAGGACCGGACCTGTGGAACATTAGCTACGACGACATCCTCAGAATGGAAATGCCACAAGAGACCTTTCTTGTTGGATATGCGGACGATATCGCTGCTGTTATCACAGCAAGAAGCACAGCTGAGGCTCAAAGCAGGCTGACCCAAGTCATGATCCGCACCCAGGCATGGCTTTGTTCCAGGGGCTTGGAACTCGCTACCCAAAAAACAGAGCTGCTTCTATTTACGAGTAAAAGGATCCCAACGGAGATAGATATGAGAGTATGCGGTAATATGATGAGGACCCAAAAGTTCATCAACTATCTCGGAGTACGTCTGGATAGTAAACTGACATTCTGGGCGCAACTGGAACATGCTATACGGAAAACAGCGGCGGCAACTGGCTCTCTTAGCAGGCTGATGGCGAATATCGACGGACCTACCGCAGGTAAACGCAGACTTCTCATGGAATCCACAAACGCAATCCTGCTATACGGCAGCGAGCTGTGGGCTGACACCCTCAAAGTGGATGTAAGACGAAAACCAATCTTGGCAGTTCAAAGAAGGGCAGCCCTTAGGATAGCATCTGCGTACCGTACTGTATCCGGAGCTGCAATATCTTTAATAGCGTCGGTAATACCGATTGACCTCTTGGCGAAAGAACGAAAGAAGATATGGGAGCTAAAACAAGGAGGACAGTACTCAGTACAGGTAGCAACCAACTTAAGGAAGGAAACTATAGCAGTGTGGAAAGAGAACTGGACAAATGAGAAGTACGGAAGATGGACAGCAAAAATCATTCCCAATATAGAAGTATGGCTGAATAGAAAGCACGGGGAGACAAACTACTACTTGACACAAATGCTCTCTGGGCATGGGTATTTCAGAAGTTATCTACACAAGATGGGAAAAAGTGAACAGTCTGGATGTATCTATTGCGAACACATGGTTGACAATGCAGAGCATACTTTTTTCTATTGTGAAAGATGGGCGTCGGAAAGGAGGGACTTGGCAGCAATTATCGGACCGATAAGTGTAGAAACCATCGTAGAAGAAATGTGTAAAGATATAAATAAATGGAGCAAGGTGAAAGAGTTCTCAGAACAGATACTGAGGAAGAAGAAGTGGGACCTGGACGCAGGCACACAAAGGATGGGGCGCGACTAGAGCGCTAATATGGGCTCTACCTTGACGGTTAATGCGGGGAAATGCCCGGTTCCAAGGTGGAAAATAGCCCAAAGAAGAGGAGGTTTTTAGTCGGTAGCTCGTAAAGAGTAGCCCGACACACCGGCCAAATGACGGTTTGGCTGACGGTGCGTAAAGCATTTTACCTACCTCACCCACAAAAAAAAAAAAAAAAATTATTATTATTATTATTATTATTATCATTATTATTATTATTATTATTATTATTATTATTATTATTATTATTATTATTATTATTATTATTATTATTATTATTATTATTATTATTATTATTATTATTATTATTATTATTATTATTATTATTATTATTATTATTATTATTATTATTATTATTATTATTATTATTATTATTATTATTATTATTATTATTATTATTATTATTATTATTATTATTATTATTATTATTATTATTATTATTATTATTATTATTATTATTATTATTATTATTATTATTATTATTATTATTATTATTATTATTATTATTATTATTATTATTATTATTATTATTATTATTATTATTATTATTATTATTATTATTATTATTATTATTATTATTATTATTATTATTATTATTATTATTATTATTATTATTATTATTATTATTATTATTATTATTATTATTATTATTATTATTATTATTATTATTATTATTATTATTATTATTATTATTATTATTATTATTATTATTATTATTATTATTATTATTATTATTATTATTATTATTATTATTATTATTATTATTATTATTATTATTATTATTATTATTATTATTATTATTATTATTATTATTATTATTATTATTATTATTATTATTATTATTATTATTATTATTATTATTATTATTATTATTATTATTATTATTATTATTATTATTATTATTATTATTATTATTATTATTATTATTATTATTATTATTATTATTATTATTATTATTATTATTATTATTATTATTATTATTATTATTATTATTATTATTATTATTATTATTATTATTATTATTATTATTATTATTATTATTATTATTATTATTATTATTATTATTATTATTATTATTATTATTATTATTATTATTATTATTATTATTATTATTATTATTATTATGGTGGGATGGGGTTACAAGTGCAAGGCAAAGCTATTAGATATATCCCATAATCTGATAGTGATCCTTGTTTCTTGTAACTCAAGTTGACACACTGCCTCCACGTTTGGCCCCACTGGATATCAATTTAGCTCGCTAAATTGAGAACCAAAGTGTGCAGCGATCGATGAAGGACCCCAAAATAACACTGTCTTTAGTGATATCTTTGACCGACCAAGGACTATGAGAACACACATGATTCGGATTTTATTGCACCTGGGCTGACGAATGCGGCATCCTAGGACCTCAATACACTGAGTGACATCAAGTGGAAACGGCTCCTAGGTAAATGTTGACTTTGCCTCCGTCCCGTTAAAACCCTGGCAGGCCTCCAAGTACGTTCGAAGCGCGTCGCCACTGCTACTTTGGCGGTGCAGGTTTAAGTTGACAACTCCTTAATTTATGCAAGATCCAGGCTCTGAACGGTGGATCTCATAAGGACCATCGTCAACCCTCGCATGGCCTCCCTGCTTAGCATAGATAACCATGAGGATCGTTACGAGCAACTGCACTTCCGCGCTAAGATAGCGGCTTGGAGTGGGGACCCATACGAATAATATGAATAAACAAACAAAAACCATAATAGAAGTGAGCGGAGTAAACACACCGATAACAGAAGACGATCCACGATACACAGACCCAAGCATAGGTTTCGGCAAGAGCTCAAGAATACATAGGAGTCCAGTCACAGAAACGTTCTGTACCCCTATAACCGGCGCATCGAAAGAGGAAACTCCTCGGACCACAATGGAGGAACGAGATAACCGAAGAGGGCACCCAAATGTTCCAATAAGTACGCAGGCCGACCCCATCTCACCGAGGAAAGAATATATTATAAAGCTCCGCGGTGAAGAGGAGGATGCCATCCAAAAATGTCGCCAAACACTGCTACGCATACGGACTGCCATTGCAAAGCAGAAAAACATAAGCTTGGATGTCAAAAATGGATGTACAGATCTAGAAGAACTACTAGACATAATGGGTCACTGCAGAAACGCTTGGAAAAAGCTAGAAGAAGAAAGAAAGGAGCAATTTCTACCTTCAAGAAGCGACACTATTATAATAGCAAAGACACCCAACTCCCAGAAGAGGCCGGCTGCTAGTCCGCTTGAATCCGAGTCAGGAAAAAAAGCATGCGCCAAAAATCAGAATTTATGGCAGAAAGTGATAAAGAAGGGCGGCAACTCAAAAAAGACGGAAAAATCGGACCCTGTGCAGGAGGATAAACAAGAACCCGCGAAACAACGGAAGGAAGCTAGAAGACCGCCACGTTCAGAAGCGATCTTAATAAAGCCTGGAGAAGGGCTTAGCTATGTCGACGTACTACGAAATATCCGTAGTACAATCCATCAAGATAGAGACAACATCAGAGGAATCAGGAAAACACGATCCGGAGATTTACTTCTAGAGTTGGGAAAAGGGGAAAAAGTTCAGCCGGACTTCGTGGAAAAACTTAAGGCCACCGTCAAGGAAACAGCTAAAGTTGCCGAACTGAAGCCGACATTGACAGTGGAAATTCGGGACCTCGACTCACTCACTGTACAATCGGAAATAGAGGAGGCTGTACGCAAAGTTCTAGGGAACACTTCGGTAGAAATGCGCATAAAAGTTACAGCGCCAAACAGTAGAGAACAGATCAGAGCTTTTCTCACATTGGACAGCAATCTGGCAGAATTACTGCTAAAATCGGGCAACATAAAAGTGGGATGGGTTAACGCACGAATGAAACTATGCGAAAACATTCCCAGGTGTTACCGATGTTTCGGCGTGGGACACCTACAGACGAAATGCACCGGACCTGACCGAAGCGGAAGGGGCTTGTGCATCAGATGTGGAGTAGGCGGTCATAAGATGAAGGACTGTAAAAACGCACCAAAGTGCTGCATTTGCAGTGATGCAGGACGGTGCCCAGTGGACCACTTGCCAGGATCCCAAAAATGCCCGATAACACGCGAAACTACGTCAAGATGTTGAAGGTTCTTCAGGCAAATCTACACCGTAGTAAAACTGCAGACGCGCTGTTAACACAGATCGTATCAGAAAATGATATTGATTTGGTGTTAATAAGTGAGCAATACAAGGGAAAGGACAACGGAATCTGGCTAGAAGATGACACAAAGACTGCAGCAATATGGATACCTTGTGGTAGTAGCGCAGCGCTTCTAGAGGGAAATAAGGGAAGGTGTTTCGTCTGGGCCCGTTTTAAAGATATAACAATTCTTAGCTGCTACCTCACCCCCAGCGACGATATCGCATCTTTCCAGATTAAATTGGATGCGATCGAAAATAGGCTAGTTGACCACCGAGAATACTTCATAGTGGCGGGAGACCTAAATGCCAGGGCTGTGGACTGGGGAATGCCGACTACGAATTCTAGAGGGCGACAAATAATGGACATGGCTGCCAGGACAGGGCTTGTTGTACTAAATCAGGGGACAAGAACCACCTTCAACAGACCAGGCTGCGAAGGTACAACACCTGACATAACCCTGGGATCAGAGCGGATAGCAAATAGGATAAAGGACTGGAAAGTACTGGATGTCTTTACTGGAAGTGATCATGAGTACATCTCTTTCAATTTTCAAAAGGACAGAAGACAGTTTTATCCAGACAGAAGCGTTGAGAAAAAACAAAGATGGAACTTAGGCAAATTGGAGCCCGAAAAACTAATTTCAGAATTAGACAGACAGGAAGCCACTCTTGACGGCCAAACGGGGGCAAGGGACATAGTTAAAAATAGCCTAAAAACGATTAAAAAAGCGTGCGACTTTTCAATGCCAAAAGCACACTCTAAATACGGACGAAGAAAGCAAGCATACTGGTGGAACGACGATATCGCAGAAAAGCGAAGGATATGCATAAAATGTAGGCGTAAATTGACAAGGGCGAGACGTTCGATGAATTATGAAAGAGAATCGGCTGCGGCAAAAAGTGCGAAGAGGGAGCTGTTGCTGGCTATTACACGCAGCAAAGAAGAAAAATGGAAAAAAATTTGTAAAGATGTAAACAGAGATCCTTGGGGACTGGGATACAAGATTGTAACGAAGAAACTGAGGAAATATGGCACAACACCCGAAATCGACGACAATACAATGGACAATATTGTGACGACACTCTTTCCAGTACAAGCACTGGAAACGGAGCATCAGGGACCTACGGAGCCCTGGAGTGCACCCCCGCTCTTCACTGAGGACGAATTAATAAAAGCAGCCAAAACCATCAAGAATAAGAGAGCTCCAGGTCCTGACAACGTTCCGGGCGAAGTTTTAAAACTAATTGCTGAAAGAAGACCAACTTTTCTACTTAGAATGTATAACGCATGCCTAACAGAAAGGATCTTCCCGGATGCGTGGAAAGAGCAGCGTCTGGTTCTTATAAGCAAAGGCAAGGGTGATCCCAATACACCGTCAGCATATCGCCCTCTCTGTATGCTGAATACTGCTGGGAAGCTTCTGGAAAAGCTAATAAAACCAAGACTGCTGGCTGCCGTAGAAAACGCTGGAGGACTCAGCCCCAGACAACATGGATTTAGAGCTGGCAAGTCCACACTAGGAGCCATTAGTGAAGTAGTCCAGACATCCAGAGCAACACAACAAGGAAACGCATACTCCCGGCCTGTAGTGTTGCTCGTGACGCTGGATGTTAAAAACGCTTTTAATAGTGTACGGTGGCCCGAGATGCTGAGCGCCCTTCGAAATCGATTTCGGATACCAGAGTATCTAATGGGTCTTATTAGGAGCTACCTGCGAGACCGGGTACTCCTCTATAACACATCGAGAGGCACCAAGCGCTATCAAATAACCGGAGGAGCAGCACAAGGGTCAATTCTAGGACCGGACCTGTGGAACATTAGCTACGACGACATCCTCAGAATGGAAATGCCACAAGAGACCTTTCTTGTTGGATATGCGGACGATATCGCTGCTGTTATCACAGCAAGAAGCACAGCTGAGGCTCAAAGCAGGCTGACCCAAGTCATGATCCGCACCCAGGCATGGCTTTGTTCCAGGGGCTTGGAACTCGCTACCCAAAAAACAGAGCTGCTTCTATTTACGAGTAAAAGGATCCCAACGGAGATAGATATGAGAGTATGCGGTAATATGATGAGGACCCAAAAGTTCATCAACTATCTCGGAGTACGTCTGGATAGTAAACTGACATTCTGGGCGCAACTGGAACATGCTATACGGAAAACAGCGGCGGCAACTGGCTCTCTTAGCAGGCTGATGGCGAATATCGACGGACCTACCGCAGGTAAACGCAGACTTCTCATGGAATCCACAAACGCAATCCTGCTATACGGCAGCGAGCTGTGGGCTGACACCCTCAAAGTGGATGTAAGACGAAAACCAATCTTGGCAGTTCAAAGAAGGGCAGCCCTTAGGATAGCATCTGCGTACCGTACTGTATCCGGAGCTGCAATATCTTTAATAGCGTCGGTAATACCGATTGACCTCTTGGCGAAAGAACGAAAGAAGATATGGGAGCTAAAACAAGGAGGACAGTACTCAGTACAGGTAGCAACCAACTTAAGGAAGGAAACTATAGCAGTGTGGAAAGAGAACTGGACAAATGAGAAGTACGGAAGATGGACAGCAAAAATCATTCCCAATATAGAAGTATGGCTGAATAGAAAGCACGGGGAGACAAACTACTACTTGACACAAATGCTCTCTGGGCATGGGTATTTCAGAAGTTATCTACACAAGATGGGAAAAAGTGAACAGTCTGGATGTATCTATTGCGAACACATGGTTGACAATGCAGAGCATACTTTTTTCTATTGTGAAAGATGGGCGTCGGAAAGGAGGGACTTGGCAGCAATTATCGGACCGATAAGTGTAGAAACCATCGTAGAAGAAATGTGTAAAGATATAAATAAATGGAGCAAGGTGAAAGAGTTCTCAGAACAGATACTGAGGAAGAAGAAGTGGGACCTGGACGCAGGCACACAAAGGATGGGGCGCGACTAGAGCGCTAATATGGGCTCTACCTTGACGGTTAATGCGGGGAAATGCCCGGTTCCAAGGTGGAAAATAGCCCAAAGAAGAGGAGGTTTTTAGTCGGTAGCTCGTAAAGAGTAGCCCGACACACCGGCCAAATGACGGTTTGGCTGACGGTGCGTAAAGCATTTTACCTACCTCACCCACAAAAAAAAAAAAAAAAAAATTATTATATTATTATTATTATTATTATTATTATTATTATTATTATTATTATTATTATTATTATTATTATTATTATTATTATTATTATTATTATTATTATTATTATTATTATTATTATTATTATTATTATTATTATTATTATTATTATTATTATTATTATTATTATTATTATTATTATTATTATTATTATTATTATTATTATTATTATTATTATTATTATTATTATTATTATTATTATTATTATTATTATTATTATTATTATTATTATTATTATTATTATGGTGGGATGGGGTTACAAGTGCAAGGCAAAGCTATTAGATATATCCCATAATCTGATAGTGATCCTTGTTTCTTGTAACTCAAGTTGACACACTGCCTCCACGTTTGGCCCCACTGGATATCAATTTAGCTCGCTAAATTGAGAACCAAAGTGTGCAGCGATCGATGAAGGACCCCAAAATAACACTGTCTTTAGTGATATCTTTGACCGACCAAGGACTATGAGAACACACATGATTCGGATTTTATTGCACCTGGGCTGACGAATGCGGCATCCTAGGACCTCAATACACTGAGTGACATCAAGTGGAAACGGCTCCTAGGTAAATGTTGACTTTGCCTCCGTCCCGTTAAAACCCTGGCAGGCCTCCAAGTACGTTCGAAGCGCGTCGCCACTGCTACTTTGGCGGTGCAGGTTTAAGTTGACAACTCCTTAATTTATGCAAGATCCAGGCTCTGAACGGTGGATCTCATAAGGACCATCGTCAACCCTCGCATGGCCTCCCTGCTTAGCATAGATAACCATGAGGATCGTTACGAGCAACTGCACTTCCGCGCTAAGATAGCGGCTTGGAGTGGGGACCCATACGAATAATATGAATAAACAAACAAAAACCATAATAGAAGTGAGCGGAGTAAACACACCGATAACAGAAGACGATCCACGATACACAGACCCAAGCATAGGTTTCGGCAAGAGCTCAAGAATACATAGGAGTCCAGTCACAGAAACGTTCTGTACCCCTATAACCGGCGCATCGAAAGAGGAAACTCCTCGGACCACAATGGAGGAACGAGATAACCGAAGAGGGCACCCAAATGTTCCAATAAGTACGCAGGCCGACCCCATCTCACCGAGGAAAGAATATATTATAAAGCTCCGCGGTGAAGAGGAGGATGCCATCCAAAAATGTCGCCAAACACTGCTACGCATACGGACTGCCATTGCAAAGCAGAAAAACATAAGCTTGGATGTCAAAAATGGATGTACAGATCTAGAAGAACTACTAGACATAATGGGTCACTGCAGAAACGCTTGGAAAAAGCTAGAAGAAGAAAGAAAGGAGCAATTTCTACCTTCAAGAAGCGACACTATTATAATAGCAAAGACACCCAACTCCCAGAAGAGGCCGGCTGCTAGTCCGCTTGAATCCGAGTCAGGAAAAAAAGCATGCGCCAAAAATCAGAATTTATGGCAGAAAGTGATAAAGAAGGGCGGCAACTCAAAAAAGACGGAAAAATCGGACCCTGTGCAGGAGGATAAACAAGAACCCGCGAAACAACGGAAGGAAGCTAGAAGACCGCCACGTTCAGAAGCGATCTTAATAAAGCCTGGAGAAGGGCTTAGCTATGTCGACGTACTACGAAATATCCGTAGTACAATCCATCAAGATAGAGACAACATCAGAGGAATCAGGAAAACACGATCCGGAGATTTACTTCTAGAGTTGGGAAAAGGGGAAAAAGTTCAGCCGGACTTCGTGGAAAAACTTAAGGCCACCGTCAAGGAAACAGCTAAAGTTGCCGAACTGAAGCCGACATTGACAGTGGAAATTCGGGACCTCGACTCACTCACTGTACAATCGGAAATAGAGGAGGCTGTACGCAAAGTTCTAGGGAACACTTCGGTAGAAATGCGCATAAAAGTTACAGCGCCAAACAGTAGAGAACAGATCAGAGCTTTTCTCACATTGGACAGCAATCTGGCAGAATTACTGCTAAAATCGGGCAACATAAAAGTGGGATGGGTTAACGCACGAATGAAACTATGCGAAAACATTCCCAGGTGTTACCGATGTTTCGGCGTGGGACACCTACAGACGAAATGCACCGGACCTGACCGAAGCGGAAGGGGCTTGTGCATCAGATGTGGAGTAGGCGGTCATAAGATGAAGGACTGTAAAAACGCACCAAAGTGCTGCATTTGCAGTGATGCAGGACGGTGCCCAGTGGACCACTTGCCAGGATCCCAAAAATGCCCGATAACACGCGAAACTACGTCAAGATGTTGAAGGTTCTTCAGGCAAATCTACACCGTAGTAAAACTGCAGACGCGCTGTTAACACAGATCGTATCAGAAAATGATATTGATTTGGTGTTAATAAGTGAGCAATACAAGGGAAAGGACAACGGAATCTGGCTAGAAGATGACACAAAGACTGCAGCAATATGGATACCTTGTGGTAGTAGCGCAGCGCTTCTAGAGGGAAATAAGGGAAGGTGTTTCGTCTGGGCCCGTTTTAAAGATATAACAATTCTTAGCTGCTACCTCACCCCCAGCGACGATATCGCATCTTTCCAGATTAAATTGGATGCGATCGAAAATAGGCTAGTTGACCACCGAGAATACTTCATAGTGGCGGGAGACCTAAATGCCAGGGCTGTGGACTGGGGAATGCCGACTACGAATTCTAGAGGGCGACAAATAATGGACATGGCTGCCAGGACAGGGCTTGTTGTACTAAATCAGGGGACAAGAACCACCTTCAACAGACCAGGCTGCGAAGGTACAACACCTGACATAACCCTGGGATCAGAGCGGATAGCAAATAGGATAAAGGACTGGAAAGTACTGGATGTCTTTACTGGAAGTGATCATGAGTACATCTCTTTCAATTTTCAAAAGGACAGAAGACAGTTTTATCCAGACAGAAGCGTTGAGAAAAAACAAAGATGGAACTTAGGCAAATTGGAGCCCGAAAAACTAATTTCAGAATTAGACAGACAGGAAGCCACTCTTGACGGCCAAACGGGGGCAAGGGACATAGTTAAAAATAGCCTAAAAACGATTAAAAAAGCGTGCGACTTTTCAATGCCAAAAGCACACTCTAAATACGGACGAAGAAAGCAAGCATACTGGTGGAACGACGATATCGCAGAAAAGCGAAGGATATGCATAAAATGTAGGCGTAAATTGACAAGGGCGAGACGTTCGATGAATTATGAAAGAGAATCGGCTGCGGCAAAAAGTGCGAAGAGGGAGCTGTTGCTGGCTATTACACGCAGCAAAGAAGAAAAATGGAAAAAAATTTGTAAAGATGTAAACAGAGATCCTTGGGGACTGGGATACAAGATTGTAACGAAGAAACTGAGGAAATATGGCACAACACCCGAAATCGACGACAATACAATGGACAATATTGTGACGACACTCTTTCCAGTACAAGCACTGGAAACGGAGCATCAGGGACCTACGGAGCCCTGGAGTGCACCCCCGCTCTTCACTGAGGACGAATTAATAAAAGCAGCCAAAACCATCAAGAATAAGAGAGCTCCAGGTCCTGACAACGTTCCGGGCGAAGTTTTAAAACTAATTGCTGAAAGAAGACCAACTTTTCTACTTAGAATGTATAACGCATGCCTAACAGAAAGGATCTTCCCGGATGCGTGGAAAGAGCAGCGTCTGGTTCTTATAAGCAAAGGCAAGGGTGATCCCAATACACCGTCAGCATATCGCCCTCTCTGTATGCTGAATACTGCTGGGAAGCTTCTGGAAAAGCTAATAAAACCAAGACTGCTGGCTGCCGTAGAAAACGCTGGAGGACTCAGCCCCAGACAACATGGATTTAGAGCTGGCAAGTCCACACTAGGAGCCATTAGTGAAGTAGTCCAGACATCCAGAGCAACACAACAAGGAAACGCATACTCCCGGCCTGTAGTGTTGCTCGTGACGCTGGATGTTAAAAACGCTTTTAATAGTGTACGGTGGCCCGAGATGCTGAGCGCCCTTCGAAATCGATTTCGGATACCAGAGTATCTAATGGGTCTTATTAGGAGCTACCTGCGAGACCGGGTACTCCTCTATAACACATCGAGAGGCACCAAGCGCTATCAAATAACCGGAGGAGCAGCACAAGGGTCAATTCTAGGACCGGACCTGTGGAACATTAGCTACGACGACATCCTCAGAATGGAAATGCCACAAGAGACCTTTCTTGTTGGATATGCGGACGATATCGCTGCTGTTATCACAGCAAGAAGCACAGCTGAGGCTCAAAGCAGGCTGACCCAAGTCATGATCCGCACCCAGGCATGGCTTTGTTCCAGGGGCTTGGAACTCGCTACCCAAAAAACAGAGCTGCTTCTATTTACGAGTAAAAGGATCCCAACGGAGATAGATATGAGAGTATGCGGTAATATGATGAGGACCCAAAAGTTCATCAACTATCTCGGAGTACGTCTGGATAGTAAACTGACATTCTGGGCGCAACTGGAACATGCTATACGGAAAACAGCGGCGGCAACTGGCTCTCTTAGCAGGCTGATGGCGAATATCGACGGACCTACCGCAGGTAAACGCAGACTTCTCATGGAATCCACAAACGCAATCCTGCTATACGGCAGCGAGCTGTGGGCTGACACCCTCAAAGTGGATGTAAGACGAAAACCAATCTTGGCAGTTCAAAGAAGGGCAGCCCTTAGGATAGCATCTGCGTACCGTACTGTATCCGGAGCTGCAATATCTTTAATAGCGTCGGTAATACCGATTGACCTCTTGGCGAAAGAACGAAAGAAGATATGGGAGCTAAAACAAGGAGGACAGTACTCAGTACAGGTAGCAACCAACTTAAGGAGGGAAACTATAGCAGTGTGGAAAGAGAACTGGACAAATGAGAAGTACGGAAGATGGACAGCAAAAATCATTCCCAATATAGAAGTATGGCTGAATAGAAAGCACGGGGAGACAAACTACTACTTGACACAAATGCTCTCTGGGCATGGGTATTTCAGAAGTTATCTACACAAGATGGGAAAAAGTGAACAGTCTGGATGTATCTATTGCGAACACATGGTTGACAATGCAGAGCATACTTTTTTCTATTGTGAAAGATGGGCGTCGGAAAGGAGGGACTTGGCAGCAATTATCGGACCGATAAGTGTAGAAACCATCGTAGAAGAAATGTGTAAAGATATAAATAAATGGAGCAAGGTGAAAGAGTTCTCAGAACAGATACTGAGGAAGAAGAAGTGGGACCTGGACGCAGGCACACAAAGGATGGGGCGCGACTAGAGCGCTAATATGGGCTCTACCTTGACGGTTAATGCGGGGAAATGCCCGGTTCCAAGGTGGAAAATAGCCCAAAGAAGAGGAGGTTTTTAGTCGGTAGCTCGTAAAGAGTAGCCCGACACACCGGCCAAATGACGGTTTGGCTGACGGTGCGTAAAGCATTTTACCTACCTCACCCACAAAAAAAAAAAAAAAAAAAATTATTATTATTATTATTATTATTATTATTATTATTATTATTATTATTATTATTATTATTATTATTATTATTATTATTATTATTATTATTATTATTATTATTATTATTATTATTATTATTATTATTATTATTATTATTATTATTATTATTATTATTATTATTATTATTATTATTATTATTATTATTATTATTATTATTATTATTATTATTATTATTATTATTATTATTATTATTATTATTATTATTATTATTATTATTATTATTATTATTATTATTATTATTATTATTATTATTATTATTATTATTATTATTATTATTATTATTATTATTATTATTATTATTATTATTATTATTATTATTATTATTATTATTATTATTATTATTATTATTATTATTATTATTATTATTATTATTATTATTATTATTATTATTATTATTATTATTATTATTATTATTATTATTATTATTATTATTATTATTATTATTATTATTATTATTATTATTATTATTATTATTATTATTATTATTATTATTATTATTATTATTATTATTATTATTATTATTATTATTATTATTATTATTATTATTATTATTATTATTATTATTATTATTATTATTATTATTATTATTATTATTATTATTATTATTATTATTATTATTATTATTATTATTATTATTATTATTATTATTATTATTATTATTATTATTATTATTATTATTATTATTATTATTATTATTATTATTATTATTATTATTATTATTATTATTATTATTATTATTATTATTATTATTATTATTATTATTATTATTATTATTATTATTATTATTATTATTATTATTATTATTATTATTATTATTATTATTATTATTATTATTATTATTATTATTATTATTATTATTATTATTATTATTATTATTATTATTATTATTATTATTATTATTATTATTATTATTATTATTATTATTATTATTATTATTATTATTATTATTATTATTATTATTATTATTATTATTATTATTATTATTATTATTATGACGAATGCGGCATCCTAGGACCTCAATACACTGAGTGACATCAAGTGGAAACGGCTCCTAGGTAAATGTTGACTTTGCCTCCGTCCCGTTAAAACCCTGGCAGGCCTCCAAGTACGTTCGAAGCGCGTCGCCACTGCTACTTTGGCGGTGCAGGTTTAAGTTGACAACTCCTTAATTTATGCAAGATCCAGGCTCTGAACGGTGGATCTCATAAGGACCATCGTCAACCCTCGCATGGCCTCCCTGCTTAGCATAGATAACCATGAGGATCGTTACGAGCAACTGCACTTCCGCGCTAAGATAGCGGCTTGGAGTGGGGACCCATACGAATAATATGAATAAACAAACAAAAACCATAATAGAAGTGAGCGGAGTAAACACACCGATAACAGAAGACGATCCACGATACACAGACCCAAGCATAGGTTTCGGCAAGAGCTCAAGAATACATAGGAGTCCAGTCACAGAAACGTTCTGTACCCCTATAACCGGCGCATCGAAAGAGGAAACTCCTCGGACCACAATGGAGGAACGAGATAACCGAAGAGGGCACCCAAATGTTCCAATAAGTACGCAGGCCGACCCCATCTCACCGAGGAAAGAATATATTATAAAGCTCCGCGGTGAAGAGGAGGATGCCATCCAAAAATGTCGCCAAACACTGCTACGCATACGGACTGCCATTGCAAAGCAGAAAAACATAAGCTTGGATGTCAAAAATGGATGTACAGATCTAGAAGAACTACTAGACATAATGGGTCACTGCAGAAACGCTTGGAAAAAGCTAGAAGAAGAAAGAAAGGAGCAATTTCTACCTTCAAGAAGCGACACTATTATAATAGCAAAGACACCCAACTCCCAGAAGAGGCCGGCTGCTAGTCCGCTTGAATCCGAGTCAGGAAAAAAAGCATGCGCCAAAAATCAGAATTTATGGCAGAAAGTGATAAAGAAGGGCGGCAACTCAAAAAAGACGGAAAAATCGGACCCTGTGCAGGAGGATAAACAAGAACCCGCGAAACAACGGAAGGAAGCTAGAAGACCGCCACGTTCAGAAGCGATCTTAATAAAGCCTGGAGAAGGGCTTAGCTATGTCGACGTACTACGAAATATCCGTAGTACAATCCATCAAGATAGAGACAACATCAGAGGAATCAGGAAAACACGATCCGGAGATTTACTTCTAGAGTTGGGAAAAGGGGAAAAAGTTCAGCCGGACTTCGTGGAAAAACTTAAGGCCACCGTCAAGGAAACAGCTAAAGTTGCCGAACTGAAGCCGACATTGACAGTGGAAATTCGGGACCTCGACTCACTCACTGTACAATCGGAAATAGAGGAGGCTGTACGCAAAGTTCTAGGGAACACTTCGGTAGAAATGCGCATAAAAGTTACAGCGCCAAACAGTAGAGAACAGATCAGAGCTTTTCTCACATTGGACAGCAATCTGGCAGAATTACTGCTAAAATCGGGCAACATAAAAGTGGGATGGGTTAACGCACGAATGAAACTATGCGAAAACATTCCCAGGTGTTACCGATGTTTCGGCGTGGGACACCTACAGACGAAATGCACCGGACCTGACCGAAGCGGAAGGGGCTTGTGCATCAGATGTGGAGTAGGCGGTCATAAGATGAAGGACTGTAAAAACGCACCAAAGTGCTGCATTTGCAGTGATGCAGGACGGTGCCCAGTGGACCACTTGCCAGGATCCCAAAAATGCCCGATAACACGCGAAACTACGTCAAGATGTTGAAGGTTCTTCAGGCAAATCTACACCGTAGTAAAACTGCAGACGCGCTGTTAACACAGATCGTATCAGAAAATGATATTGATTTGGTGTTAATAAGTGAGCAATACAAGGGAAAGGACAACGGAATCTGGCTAGAAGATGACACAAAGACTGCAGCAATATGGATACCTTGTGGTAGTAGCGCAGCGCTTCTAGAGGGAAATAAGGGAAGGTGTTTCGTCTGGGCCCGTTTTAAAGATATAACAATTCTTAGCTGCTACCTCACCCCCAGCGACGATATCGCATCTTTCCAGATTAAATTGGATGCGATCGAAAATAGGCTAGTTGACCACCGAGAATACTTCATAGTGGCGGGAGACCTAAATGCCAGGGCTGTGGACTGGGGAATGCCGACTACGAATTCTAGAGGGCGACAAATAATGGACATGGCTGCCAGGACAGGGCTTGTTGTACTAAATCAGGGGACAAGAACCACCTTCAACAGACCAGGCTGCGAAGGTACAACACCTGACATAACCCTGGGATCAGAGCGGATAGCAAATAGGATAAAGGACTGGAAAGTACTGGATGTCTTTACTGGAAGTGATCATGAGTACATCTCTTTCAATTTTCAAAAGGACAGAAGACAGTTTTATCCAGACAGAAGCGTTGAGAAAAAACAAAGATGGAACTTAGGCAAATTGGAGCCCGAAAAACTAATTTCAGAATTAGACAGACAGGAAGCCACTCTTGACGGCCAAACGGGGGCAAGGGACATAGTTAAAAATAGCCTAAAAACGATTAAAAAAGCGTGCGACTTTTCAATGCCAAAAGCACACTCTAAATACGGACGAAGAAAGCAAGCATACTGGTGGAACGACGATATCGCAGAAAAGCGAAGGATATGCATAAAATGTAGGCGTAAATTGACAAGGGCGAGACGTTCGATGAATTATGAAAGAGAATCGGCTGCGGCAAAAAGTGCGAAGAGGGAGCTGTTGCTGGCTATTACACGCAGCAAAGAAGAAAAATGGAAAAAAATTTGTAAAGATGTAAACAGAGATCCTTGGGGACTGGGATACAAGATTGTAACGAAGAAACTGAGGAAATATGGCACAACACCCGAAATCGACGACAATACAATGGACAATATTGTGACGACACTCTTTCCAGTACAAGCACTGGAAACGGAGCATCAGGGACCTACGGAGCCCTGGAGTGCACCCCCGCTCTTCACTGAGGACGAATTAATAAAAGCAGCCAAAACCATCAAGAATAAGAGAGCTCCAGGTCCTGACAACGTTCCGGGCGAAGTTTTAAAACTAATTGCTGAAAGAAGACCAACTTTTCTACTTAGAATGTATAACGCATGCCTAACAGAAAGGATCTTCCCGGATGCGTGGAAAGAGCAGCGTCTGGTTCTTATAAGCAAAGGCAAGGGTGATCCCAATACACCGTCAGCATATCGCCCTCTCTGTATGCTGAATACTGCTGGGAAGCTTCTGGAAAAGCTAATAAAACCAAGACTGCTGGCTGCCGTAGAAAACGCTGGAGGACTCAGCCCCAGACAACATGGATTTAGAGCTGGCAAGTCCACACTAGGAGCCATTAGTGAAGTAGTCCAGACATCCAGAGCAACACAACAAGGAAACGCATACTCCCGGCCTGTAGTGTTGCTCGTGACGCTGGATGTTAAAAACGCTTTTAATAGTGTACGGTGGCCCGAGATGCTGAGCGCCCTTCGAAATCGATTTCGGATACCAGAGTATCTAATGGGTCTTATTAGGAGCTACCTGCGAGACCGGGTACTCCTCTATAACACATCGAGAGGCACCAAGCGCTATCAAATAACCGGAGGAGCAGCACAAGGGTCAATTCTAGGACCGGACCTGTGGAACATTAGCTACGACGACATCCTCAGAATGGAAATGCCACAAGAGACCTTTCTTGTTGGATATGCGGACGATATCGCTGCTGTTATCACAGCAAGAAGCACAGCTGAGGCTCAAAGCAGGCTGACCCAAGTCATGATCCGCACCCAGGCATGGCTTTGTTCCAGGGGCTTGGAACTCGCTACCCAAAAAACAGAGCTGCTTCTATTTACGAGTAAAAGGATCCCAACGGAGATAGATATGAGAGTATGCGGTAATATGATGAGGACCCAAAAGTTCATCAACTATCTCGGAGTACGTCTGGATAGTAAACTGACATTCTGGGCGCAACTGGAACATGCTATACGGAAAACAGCGGCGGCAACTGGCTCTCTTAGCAGGCTGATGGCGAATATCGACGGACCTACCGCAGGTAAACGCAGACTTCTCATGGAATCCACAAACGCAATCCTGCTATACGGCAGCGAGCTGTGGGCTGACACCCTCAAAGTGGATGTAAGACGAAAACCAATCTTGGCAGTTCAAAGAAGGGCAGCCCTTAGGATAGCATCTGCGTACCGTACTGTATCCGGAGCTGCAATATCTTTAATAGCGTCGGTAATACCGATTGACCTCTTGGCGAAAGAACGAAAGAAGATATGGGAGCTAAAACAAGGAGGACAGTACTCAGTACAGGTAGCAACCAACTTAAGGAAGGAAACTATAGCAGTGTGGAAAGAGAACTGGACAAATGAGAAGTACGGAAGATGGACAGCAAAAATCATTCCCAATATAGAAGTATGGCTGAATAGAAAGCACGGGGAGACAAACTACTACTTGACACAAATGCTCTCTGGGCATGGGTATTTCAGAAGTTATCTACACAAGATGGGAAAAAGTGAACAGTCTGGATGTATCTATTGCGAACACATGGTTGACAATGCAGAGCATACTTTTTTCTATTGTGAAAGATGGGCGTCGGAAAGGAGGGACTTGGCAGCAATTATCGGACCGATAAGTGTAGAAACCATCGTAGAAGAAATGTGTAAAGATATAAATAAATGGAGCAAGGTGAAAGAGTTCTCAGAACAGATACTGAGGAAGAAGAAGTGGGACCTGGACGCAGGCACACAAAGGATGGGGCGCGACTAGAGCGCTAATATGGGCTCTACCTTGACGGTTAATGCGGGGAAATGCCCGGTTCCAAGGTGGAAAATAGCCCAAAGAAGAGGAGGTTTTTAGTCGGTAGCTCGTAAAGAGTAGCCCGACACACCGGCCAAATGACGGTTTGGCTGACGGTGCGTAAAGCATTTTACCTACCTCACCCACAAAAAAAAAAAAAAAAAAATTATTATTATTATTATTATTATTATTATTATTATTATTATTATTATTATTATTATTATTATTATTATTATTATTATTATTATTATTATTATTATTATTATTATTATTATTATTATTATTATTATTATTATTATTATTATTATTATTATTATTATTATTATTATTATTATTATTATTATTATTATTATTATTATTATTATTATTATTATTATTATTATTATTATTATTATTATTATTATTATTATTATTATTATTATTATTATTATTATTATTATTATTATTATTATTATTATTATTATTATTATTATTATTATTATTATTATTATTATTATTATTATTATTATTATTATTATTATTATTATTATTATTATTATTATTATTATTATTATTATTATTATTATTATTATTATTATTATTATTATTATTATTATTATTATTATTATTATTATTATTATTATTATTATTATTATTATTATTATTATTATTATTATTATTATTATTATTATTATTATTATTATTATTATTATTATTATTATTATTATTATTATTATTATTATTATTATTATGGTGGGATGGGGTTACAAGTGCAAGGCAAAGCTATTAGATATATCCCATAATCTGATAGTGATCCTTGTTTCTTGTAACTCAAGTTGACACACTGCCTCCACGTTTGGCCCCACTGGATATCAATTTAGCTCGCTAAATTGAGAACCAAAGTGTGCAGCGATCGATGAAGGACCCCAAAATAACACTGTCTTTAGTGATATCTTTGACCGACCAAGGACTATGAGAACACACATGATTCGGATTTTATTGCACCTGGGCTGACGAATGCGGCATCCTAGGACCTCAATACACTGAGTGACATCAAGTGGAAACGGCTCCTAGGTA
The DNA here is from genome assembly GCA_035047505.1 of Drosophila parthenogenetica. Taxonomy (NCBI): domain Eukaryota; kingdom Metazoa; phylum Arthropoda; class Insecta; order Diptera; family Drosophilidae; genus Drosophila; species Drosophila parthenogenetica. The sequence goes on from JAWNPM010000091.1 coordinate 26,742, forward strand.
AATGTTGACTTTGCCTCCGTCCCGTTAAAACCCTGGCAGGCCTCCAAGTACGTTCGAAGCGCGTCGCCACTGCTACTTTGGCGGTGCAGGTTTAAGTTGACAACTCCTTAATTTATGCAAGATCCAGGCTCTGAACGGTGGATCTCATAAGGACCATCGTCAACCCTCGCATGGCCTCCCTGCTTAGCATAGATAACCATGAGGATCGTTACGAGCAACTGCACTTCCGCGCTAAGATAGCGGCTTGGAGTGGGGACCCATACGAATAATATGAATAAACAAACAAAAACCATAATAGAAGTGAGCGGAGTAAACACACCGATAACAGAAGACGATCCACGATACACAGACCCAAGCATAGGTTTCGGCAAGAGCTCAAGAATACATAGGAGTCCAGTCACAGAAACGTTCTGTACCCCTATAACCGGCGCATCGAAAGAGGAAACTCCTCGGACCACAATGGAGGAACGAGATAACCGAAGAGGGCACCCAAATGTTCCAATAAGTACGCAGGCCGACCCCATCTCACCGAGGAAAGAATATATTATAAAGCTCCGCGGTGAAGAGGAGGATGCCATCCAAAAATGTCGCCAAACACTGCTACGCATACGGACTGCCATTGCAAAGCAGAAAAACATAAGCTTGGATGTCAAAAATGGATGTACAGATCTAGAAGAACTACTAGACATAATGGGTCACTGCAGAAACGCTTGGAAAAAGCTAGAAGAAGAAAGAAAGGAGCAATTTCTACCTTCAAGAAGCGACACTATTATAATAGCAAAGACACCCAACTCCCAGAAGAGGCCGGCTGCTAGTCCGCTTGAATCCGAGTCAGGAAAAAAAGCATGCGCCAAAAATCAGAATTTATGGCAGAAAGTGATAAAGAAGGGCGGCAACTCAAAAAAGACGGAAAAATCGGACCCTGTGCAGGAGGATAAACAAGAACCCGCGAAACAACGGAAGGAAGCTAGAAGACCGCCACGTTCAGAAGCGATCTTAATAAAGCCTGGAGAAGGGCTTAGCTATGTCGACGTACTACGAAATATCCGTAGTACAATCCATCAAGATAGAGACAACATCAGAGGAATCAGGAAAACACGATCCGGAGATTTACTTCTAGAGTTGGGAAAAGGGGAAAAAGTTCAGCCGGACTTCGTGGAAAAACTTAAGGCCACCGTCAAGGAAGCAGCTAAAGTTGCCGAACTGAAGCCGACATTGACAGTGGAAATTCGGGACCTCGACTCACTCACTGTACAATCGGAAATAGAGGAGGCTGTACGCAAAGTTCTAGGGAACACTTCGGTAGAAATGCGCATAAAAGTTACAGCGCCAAACAGTAGAGAACAGATCAGAGCTTTTCTCACATTGGACAGCAATCTGGCAGAATTACTGCTAAAATCGGGCAACATAAAAGTGGGATGGGTTAACGCACGAATGAAACTATGCGAAAACATTCCCAGGTGTTACCGATGTTTCGGCGTGGGACACCTACAGACGAAATGCACCGGACCTGACCGAAGCGGAAGGGGCTTGTGCATCAGATGTGGAGTAGGCGGTCATAAGATGAAGGACTGTAAAAACGCACCAAAGTGCTGCATTTGCAGTGATGCAGGACGGTGCCCAGTGGACCACTTGCCAGGATCCCAAAAATGCCCGATAACACGCGAAACTACGTCAAGATGTTGAAGGTTCTTCAGGCAAATCTACACCGTAGTAAAACTGCAGACGCGCTGTTAACACAGATCGTATCAGAAAATGATATTGATTTGGTGTTAATAAGTGAGCAATACAAGGGAAAGGACAACGGAATCTGGCTAGAAGATGACACAAAGACTGCAGCAATATGGATACCTTGTGGTAGTAGCGCAGCGCTTCTAGAGGGAAATAAGGGAAGGTGTTTCGTCTGGGCCCGTTTTAAAGATATAACAATTCTTAGCTGCTACCTCACCCCCAGCGACGATATCGCATCTTTCCAGATTAAATTGGATGCGATCGAAAATAGGCTAGTTGACCACCGAGAATACTTCATAGTGGCGGGAGACCTAAATGCCAGGGCTGTGGACTGGGGAATGCCGACTACGAATTCTAGAGGGCGACAAATAATGGACATGGCTGCCAGGACAGGGCTTGTTGTACTAAATCAGGGGACAAGAACCACCTTCAACAGACCAGGCTGCGAAGGTACAACACCTGACATAACCCTGGGATCAGAGCGGATAGCAAATAGGATAAAGGACTGGAAAGTACTGGATGTCTTTACTGGAAGTGATCATGAGTACATCTCTTTCAATTTTCAAAAGGACAGAAGACAGTTTTATCCAGACAGAAGCGTTGAGAAAAAACAAAGATGGAACTTAGGCAAATTGGAGCCCGAAAAACTAATTTCAGAATTAGACAGACAGGAAGCCACTCTTGACGGCCAAACGGGGGCAAGGGACATAGTTAAAAATAGCCTAAAAACGATTAAAAAAGCGTGCGACTTTTCAATGCCAAAAGCACACTCTAAATACGGACGAAGAAAGCAAGCATACTGGTGGAACGACGATATCGCAGAAAAGCGAAGGATATGCATAAAATGTAGGCGTAAATTGACAAGGGCGAGACGTTCGATGAATTATGAAAGAGAATCGGCTGCGGCAAAAAGTGCGAAGAGGGAGCTGTTGCTGGCTATTACACGCAGCAAAGAAGAAAAATGGAAAAAAATTTGTAAAGATGTAAACAGAGATCCTTGGGGACTGGGATACAAGATTGTAACGAAGAAACTGAGGAAATATGGCACAACACCCGAAATCGACGACAATACAATGGACAATATTGTGACGACACTCTTTCCAGTACAAGCACTGGAAACGGAGCATCAGGGACCTACGGAGCCCTGGAGTGCACCCCCGCTCTTCACTGAGGACGAATTAATAAAAGCAGCCAAAACCATCAAGAATAAGAGAGCTCCAGGTCCTGACAACGTTCCGGGCGAAGTTTTAAAACTAATTGCTGAAAGAAGACCAACTTTTCTACTTAGAATGTATAACGCATGCCTAACAGAAAGGATCTTCCCGGATGCGTGGAAAGAGCAGCGTCTGGTTCTTATAAGCAAAGGCAAGGGTGATCCCAATACACCGTCAGCATATCGCCCTCTCTGTATGCTGAATACTGCTGGGAAGCTTCTGGAAAAGCTAATAAAACCAAGACTGCTGGCTGCCGTAGAAAACGCTGGAGGACTCAGCCCCAGACAACATGGATTTAGAGCTGGCAAGTCCACACTAGGAGCCATTAGTGAAGTAGTCCAGACATCCAGAGCAACACAACAAGGAAACGCATACTCCCGGCCTGTAGTGTTGCTCGTGACGCTGGATGTTAAAAACGCTTTTAATAGTGTACGGTGGCCCGAGATGCTGAGCGCCCTTCGAAATCGATTTCGGATACCAGAGTATCTAATGGGTCTTATTAGGAGCTACCTGCGAGACCGGGTACTCCTCTATAACACATCGAGAGGCACCAAGCGCTATCAAATAACCGGAGGAGCAGCACAAGGGTCAATTCTAGGACCAGACCTGTGGAACATTAGCTACGACGACATCCTCAGAATGGAAATGCCACAAGAGACCTTTCTTGTTGGATATGCGGACGATATCGCTGCTGTTATCACAGCAAGAAGCACAGCTGAGGCTCAAAGCAGGCTGACCCAAGTCATGATCCGCACCCAGGCATGGCTTTGTTCCAGGGGCTTGGAACTCGCTACCCAAAAAACAGAGCTGCTTCTATTTACGAGTAAAAGGATCCCAACGGAGATAGATATGAGAGTATGCGGTAATATGATGAGGACCCAAAAGTTCATCAACTATCTCGGAGTACGTCTGGATAGTAAACTGACATTCTGGGCGCAACTGGAACATGCTATACGGAAAACAGCGGCGGCAACTGGCTCTCTTAGCAGGCTGATGGCGAATATCGACGGACCTACCGCAGGTAAACGCAGACTTCTCATGGAATCCACAAACGCAATCCTGCTATACGGCAGCGAGCTGTGGGCTGACACCCTCAAAGTGGATGTAAGACGAAAACCAATCTTGGCAGTTCAAAGAAGGGCAGCCCTTAGGATAGCATCTGCGTACCGTACTGTATCCGGAGCTGCAATATCTTTAATAGCGTCGGTAATACCGATTGACCTCTTGGCGAAAGAACGAAAGAAGATATGGGAGCTAAAACAAGGAGGACAGTACTCAGTACAGGTAGCAACCAACTTAAGGAAGGAAACTATAGCAGTGTGGAAAGAGAACTGGACAAATGAGAAGTACGGAAGATGGACAGCAAAAATCATTCCCAATATAGAAGTATGGCTGAATAGAAAGCACGGGGAGACAAACTACTACTTGACACAAATGCTCTCTGGGCATGGGTATTTCAGAAGTTATCTACACAAGATGGGAAAAAGTGAACAGTCTGGATGTATCTATTGCGAACACATGGTTGACAATGCAGAGCATACTTTTTTCTATTGTGAAAGATGGGCGTCGGAAAGGAGGGACTTGGCAGCAATTATCGGACCGATAAGTGTAGAAACCATCGTAGAAGAAATGTGTAAAGATATAAATAAATGGAGCAAGGTGAAAGAGTTCTCAGAACAGATACTGAGGAAGAAGAAGTGGGACCTGGACGCAGGCACACAAAGGATGGGGCGCGACTAGAGCGCTAATATGGGCTCTACCTTGACGGTTAATGCGGGGAAATGCCCGGTTCCAAGGTGGAAAATAGCCCAAAGAAGAGGAGGTTTTTAGTCGGTAGCTCGTAAAGAGTAGCCCGACACACCGGCCAAATGACGGTTTGGCTGACGGTGCGTAAAGCATTTTACCTACCTCACCCACAAAAAAAAAAAAAAAAAAAATTATTATTATTATTTTTTATTATTATTATTATTATTATTATTATTATTATTATTATTATTATTATTATTATTATTATTATTATTATTATTATTATTATTATTATTATTATTATTATTATTATTATTATTATTATTATTATTATTATTATTATTATTATTATTATTATTATTATTATTATTATTATTATTATTATTATTATTATTATTATTATTATTATTATTATTATTATTATTATTATTATTATTATTATTATTATTATTATTATTATTATTATTATTATTATTATTATTATTATTATTATTATTATTATTATTATTATTATTATTATTATTATTATTATTATTATTATTATTATTATTATTATTATTATTATTATTATTATTATTATTATTATTATTATTATTATTATTATTATTATTATTATTATTATTATTATTATTATTATTATTATTATTATTATTATTATTATTATTATTATTATTATTATTATTATGGTGGGATGGGGTTACAAGTGCAAGGCAAAGCTATTAGATATATCCCATAATCTGATAGTGATCCTTGTTTCTTGTAACTCAAGTTGACACACTGCCTCCACGTTTGGCCCCACTGGATATCAATTTAGCTCGCTAAATTGAGAACCAAAGTGTGCAGCGATCGATGAAGGACCCCAAAATAACACTGTCTTTAGTGATATCTTTGACCGACCAAGGACTATGAGAACACACATGATTCGGATTTTATTGCACCTGGGCTGACGAATGCGGCATCCTAGGACCTCAATACACTGAGTGACATCAAGTGGAAACGGCTCCTAGGTAAATGTTGACTTTGCCTCCGTCCCGTTAAAACCCTGGCAGGCCTCCAAGTACGTTCGAAGCGCGTCGCCACTGCTACTTTGGCGGTGCAGGTTTAAGTTGACAACTCCTTAATTTATGCAAGATCCAGGCTCTGAACGGTGGATCTCATAAGGACCATCGTCAACCCTCGCATGGCCTCCCTGCTTAGCATAGATAACCATGAGGATCGTTACGAGCAACTGCACTTCCGCGCTAAGATAGCGGCTTGGAGTGGGGACCCATACGAATAATATGAATAAACAAACAAAAACCATAATAGAAGTGAGCGGAGTAAACACACCGATAACAGAAGACGATCCACGATACACAGACCCAAGCATAGGTTTCGGCAAGAGCTCAAGAATACATAGGAGTCCAGTCACAGAAACGTTCTGTACCCCTATAACCGGCGCATCGAAAGAGGAAACTCCTCGGACCACAATGGAGGAACGAGATAACCGAAGAGGGCACCCAAATGTTCCAATAAGTACGCAGGCCGACCCCATCTCACCGAGGAAAGAATATATTATAAAGCTCCGCGGTGAAGAGGAGGATGCCATCCAAAAATGTCGCCAAACACTGCTACGCATACGGACTGCCATTGCAAAGCAGAAAAACATAAGCTTGGATGTCAAAAATGGATGTACAGATCTAGAAGAACTACTAGACATAATGGGTCACTGCAGAAACGCTTGGAAAAAGCTAGAAGAAGAAAGAAAGGAGCAATTTCTACCTTCAAGAAGCGACACTATTATAATAGCAAAGACACCCAACTCCCAGAAGAGGCCGGCTGCTAGTCCGCTTGAATCCGAGTCAGGAAAAAAAGCATGCGCCAAAAATCAGAATTTATGGCAGAAAGTGATAAAGAAGGGCGGCAACTCAAAAAAGACGGAAAAATCGGACCCTGTGCAGGAGGATAAACAAGAACCCGCGAAACAACGGAAGGAAGCTAGAAGACCGCCACGTTCAGAAGCGATCTTAATAAAGCCTGGAGAAGGGCTTAGCTATGTCGACGTACTACGAAATATCCGTAGTACAATCCATCAAGATTGAGACAACATCAGAGGAATCAGGAAAACACGATCCGGAGATTTACTTCTAGAGTTGGGAAAAGGGGAAAAAGTTCAGCCGGACTTCGTGGAAAAACTTAAGGCCACCGTCAAGGAAGCAGCTAAAGTTGCCGAACTGAAGCCGACATTGACAGTGGAAATTCGGGACCTCGACTCACTCACTGTACAATCGGAAATAGAGGAGGCTGTACGCAAAGTTCTAGGGAACACTTCGGTAGAAATGCGCATAAAAGTTACAGCGCCAAACAGTAGAGAACAGATCAGAGCTTTTCTCACATTGGACAGCAATCTGGCAGAATTACTGCTAAAATCGGGCAACATAAAAGTGGGATGGGTTAACGCACGAATGAAACTATGCGAAAACATTCCCAGGTGTTACCGATGTTTCGGCGTGGGACACCTACAGACGAAATGCACCGGACCTGACCGAAGCGGAAGGGGCTTGTGCATCAGATGTGGAGTAGGCGGTCATAAGATGAAGGACTGTAAAAACGCACCAAAGTGCTGCATTTGCAGTGATGCAGGACGGTGCCCAGTGGACCACTTGCCAGGATCCCAAAAATGCCCGATAACACGCGAAACTACGTCAAGATGTTGAAGGTTCTTCAGGCAAATCTACACCGTAGTAAAACTGCAGACGCGCTGTTAACACAGATCGTATCAGAAAATGATATTGATTTGGTGTTAATAAGTGAGCAATACAAGGGAAAGGACAACGGAATCTGGCTAGAAGATGACACAAAGACTGCAGCAATATGGATACCTTGTGGTAGTAGCGCAGCGCTTCTAGAGGGAAATAAGGGAAGGTGTTTCGTCTGGGCCCGTTTTAAAGATATAACAATTCTTAGCTGCTACCTCACCCCCAGCGACGATATCGCATCTTTCCAGATTAAATTGGATGCGATCGAAAATAGGCTAGTTGACCACCGAGAATACTTCATAGTGGCGGGAGACCTAAATGCCAGGGCTGTGGACTGGGGAATGCCGACTACGAATTCTAGAGGGCGACAAATAATGGACATGGCTGCCAGGACAGGGCTTGTTGTACTAAATCAGGGGACAAGAACCACCTTCAACAGACCAGGCTGCGAAGGTACAACACCTGACATAACCCTGGGATCAGAGCGGATAGCAAATAGGATAAAGGACTGGAAAGTACTGGATGTCTTTACTGGAAGTGATCATGAGTACATCTCTTTCAATTTTCAAAAGGACAGAAGACAGTTTTATCCAGACAGAAGCGTTGAGAAAAAACAAAGATGGAACTTAGGCAAATTGGAGCCCGAAAAACTAATTTCAGAATTAGACAGACAGGAAGCCACTCTTGACGGCCAAACGGGGGCAAGGGACATAGTTAAAAATAGCCTAAAAACGATTAAAAAAGCGTGCGACTTTTCAATGCCAAAAGCACACTCTAAATACGGACGAAGAAAGCAAGCATACTGGTGGAACGACGATATCGCAGAAAAGCGAAGGATATGCATAAAATGTAGGCGTAAATTGACAAGGGCGAGACGTTCGATGAATTATGAAAGAGAATCGGCTGCGGCAAAAAGTGCGAAGAGGGAGCTGTTGCTGGCTATTACACGCAGCAAAGAAGAAAAATGGAAAAAAATTTGTAAAGATGTAAACAGAGATCCTTGGGGACTGGGATACAAGATTGTAACGAAGAAACTGAGGAAATATGGCACAACACCCGAAATCGACGACAATACAATGGACAATATTGTGACGACACTCTTTCCAGTACAAGCACTGGAAACGGAGCATCAGGGACCTACGGAGCCCTGGAGTGCACCCCCGCTCTTCACTGAGGACGAATTAATAAAAGCAGCCAAAACCATCAAGAATAAGAGAGCTCCAGGTCCTGACAACGTTCCGGGCGAAGTTTTAAAACTAATTGCTGAAAGAAGACCAACTTTTCTACTTAGAATGTATAACGCATGCCTAACAGAAAGGATCTTCCCGGATGCGTGGAAAGAGCAGCGTCTGGTTCTTATAAGCAAAGGCAAGGGTGATCCCAATACACCGTCAGCATATCGCCCTCTCTGTATGCTGAATACTGCTGGGAAGCTTCTGGAAAAGCTAATAAAACCAAGACTGCTGGCTGCCGTAGAAAACGCTGGAGGACTCAGCCCCAGACAACATGGATTTAGAGCTGGCAAGTCCACACTAGGAGCCATTAGTGAAGTAGTCCAGACATCCAGAGCAACACAACAAGGAAACGCATACTCCCGGCCTGTAGTGTTGCTCGTGACGCTGGATGTTAAAAACGCTTTTAATAGTGTACGGTGGCCCGAGATGCTGAGCGCCCTTCGAAATCGATTTCGGATACCAGAGTATCTAATGGGTCTTATTAGGAGCTACCTGCGAGACCGGGTACTCCTCTATAACACATCGAGAGGCACCAAGCGCTATCAAATAACCGGAGGAGCAGCACAAGGGTCAATTCTAGGACCGGACCTGTGGAACATTAGCTACGACGACATCCTCAGAATGGAAATGCCACAAGAGACCTTTCTTGTTGGATATGCGGACGATATCGCTGCTGTTATCACAGCAAGAAGCACAGCTGAGGCTCAAAGCAGGCTGACCCAAGTCATGATCCGCACCCAGGCATGGCTTTGTTCCAGGGGCTTGGAACTCGCTACCCAAAAAACAGAGCTGCTTCTATTTACGAGTAAAAGGATCCCAACGGAGATAGATATGAGAGTATGCGGTAATATGATGAGGACCCAAAAGTTCATCAACTATCTCGGAGTACGTCTGGATAGTAAACTGACATTCTGGGCGCAACTGGAACATGCTATACGGAAAACAGCGGCGGCAACTGGCTCTCTTAGCAGGCTGATGGCGAATATCGACGGACCTACCGCAGGTAAACGCAGACTTCTCATGGAATCCACAAACGCAATCCTGCTATACGGCAGCGAGCTGTGGGCTGACACCCTCAAAGTGGATGTAAGACGAAAACCAATCTTGGCAGTTCAAAGAAGGGCAGCCCTTAGGATAGCATCTGCGTACCGTACTGTATCCGGAGCTGCAATATCTTTAATAGCGTCGGTAATACCGATTGACCTCTTGGCGAAAGAACGAAAGAAGATATGGGAGCTAAAACAAGGAGGACAGTACTCAGTACAGGTAGCAACCAACTTAAGGAAGGAAACTATAGCAGTGTGGAAAGAGAACTGGACAAATGAGAAGTACGGAAGATGGACAGCAAAAATCATTCCCAATATAGAAGTATGGCTGAATAGAAAGCACGGGGAGACAAACTACTACTTGACACAAATGCTCTCTGGGCATGGGTATTTCAGAAGTTATCTACACAAGATGGGAAAAAGTGAACAGTCTGGATGTATCTATTGCGAACACATGGTTGACAATGCAGAGCATACTTTTTTCTATTGTGAAAGATGGGCGTCGGAAAGGAGGGACTTGGCAGCAATTATCGGACCGATAAGTGTAGAAACCATCGTAGAAGAAATGTGTAAAGATATAAATAAATGGAGCAAGGTGAAAGAGTTCTCAGAACAGATACTGAGGAAGAAGAAGTGGGACCTGGACGCAGGCACACAAAGGATGGGGCGCGACTAGAGCGCTAATATGGGCTCTACCTTGACGGTTAATGCGGGGAAATGCCCGGTTCCAAGGTGGAAAATAGCCCAAAGAAGAGGAGGTTTTTAGTCGGTAGCTCGTAAAGAGTAGCCCGACACACCGGCCAAATGACGGTTTGGCTGACGGTGCGTAAAGCATTTTACCTACCTCACCCACAAAAAAAAAAAAAAAAAAAAAAATTATTATTATTATTATTATTATTATTATTATTATTATTATTATTATTATTATTATTATTATTATTATTATTATTATTATTATTATTATTATTACTTATTATTATTATTATTATTATTATTATTATTATTATTATTATTATTATTATTATTATTATTATTATTATTATTATTATTATTATTATTATTATTATTATTATGGACGTTGATGTACTAACGAGACAGTACATTCAAGTGGTCCAGCAACACCAAGCAACGTGCTTGTTAGCGCGCGGAACCCTGCAGACAATGCAGCCACCTCCCGCCCAACCAGCCGAGGGCACACCGCATAACGTACGGCTACGAAAAACGCGAAACGAGTTTATTTGTTAAAAACGAATTACAATATATAAAAATACAATACAATACCCATAATATTATAGTTTAAACTATATTAATTAAGATCTAGATAGGTGACAAAGAAGAGAGGTTCTAATTAAAGGGATAGAAGTAGAACTACCTACAACTCGAGAAAGTTTCAGCAAAACTTATCTGGCTGATTAATTCCGAGGAATCAATTTCACCGTTGATTAGTTTTTGTAAGAAAATTAAACCGAGAACTGTCCTACGATCAGACAAAGAAGGATGGTTTATTAGTAAAAGTCTACTACGATAGGATGGCAAACGAATATTAGGATTCCAGTTAAGGGCCCGTAAGGCAAAAAGAAGGAATTGTTTTTGTACAGATTCTATTCTGTCTTGATGAATCCTATATTGGGGAGACCAGATACAGGATCCATATTCAAGAATAGGACGTACCAAGGAGGTGTAGAGTGTTTTTGTTAAGTATGGATCATTAAATTCTTTCGACCACCGTTTTATGAAGCCTAGGACACCAAAAGCACGATTAGTGATTGACAAAACATGCTTATCAAACTTGAGCTTTGGATCCAAAAGCATACCCAAATCAGTTACCGACTCAATCCTGTGAAGAGAACTACCATTCAGGATGTAATTGTTAATAAAGGGAGGTCGCCTACTAAAGGACATTACGTTACACTTACTATGGTTTAGATTTAATAAATTTACTTGGCACCAGGTTTGCAAGCTGTAAAGATCAGATTGTAACCTGGATTCATGGAGTGACTCAATGTCCGATACACAAAGTTTAACGTCATCGGCGTACATAAGCACCCGAGAATGACGTATTGCAGATGGCAGATCATTTATGAATAAAATGAAACGCAAAGGACCGAGGTGGCTTCCTTGCGGAACACCCGAAGTAACTTTGACAGATTTCGATATTGTATCTTTAAAATATACCTGTTGTGTTCTAGAACGTAAGTAATTCGAAATCCAAAGAATAAAATTATGGGAAAGCCCTAACAGATTAAGTTTATGCATCAAGAGATTGTGGTTAACGGAGTCAAAAGCCTTGCTAAAATCTGTATAGATGACATCTGTTTGCAATGTTTTATCAAAGCCCTGCAGGGCAAATGATGTAAATTCTAACAGGTTAGTGATAGTGGATCTATATTTCACAAACCCATGCTGGCAGGGTGAAATCATAGATCTACAGAAGTGTTGCAGTTGAGAAGTTATCAATTTCTCAAAAGTCTTGGGAATAGCAGACAACTTGGAAATACCTCTATAGTTGCAGACATCGGATTTGTTTCCGTTTTTATGAAGAGGAAGAATGGAAGATGATTTCCAAATTTCAGGGAAACAGCATGATTCGACGGACAATGTAAATAGTTTATATACGGCTTTAACAAGCCATCTGCACAATTTCTTAGCACACAGCCTGGGACTTCGTCCGGCCCTGGTGAAAAAACAGGTTTGATAGATTTTAAAGATGGAAGCGTTGATGATTTACGCTTCGAATTGACGAAGCTATAAAACCGTCTAGGATTCCTTCGAAACTGTTGCCCACAGTCAGTAAGGTATTCCTTATAACAACGGAAAACATAGAAATCAGATCGAGCAATCAGATAGCGAGAGAGATACAGAGAAGAGCCAGTTTCCCTGAATCTCTTATAAATTCTCGCCTTTCTATTTTTAAGTAATGTTAACTCTCGGGAAAACCAAGCAGGCTTGTTAGACCTGGTTGGAACACAGAGCGGAACACAGACATTAAGAAAGGAATTTAAGGTATTATAAAAAATTGTGATTGCGCTATCCATATCTCTACACATGAACAGTCCGGACCAGTCAGTCTGGGATAACAGTACGTTTAGTTTAAAAAAGTCGGCTTTCCGAAACTGACGGGATCGCCTAGTAGATATTCTACTAGAACAGGACACCCGGGCAGGATCTTCAGAATTGGATAATGGTGTGGTACGGGAAACAGAAGAGCAGGATGGATCCAAAACAAAAATCAGATCAAGCATTCTGTTCAAAGAGTTTGGCATAGCATTGATCTGAAACAATGAAATTCCAAACAAATCGTCAAGAAAATCGTGCTGCGTCAAAGGAGTCATCACGGCAGAGTCAGAACACGAAATCCATGTAGTACCTGCGATATTAAAATCGCCGAGAACCACAAGAAAATCACGATCGGATAACAAAGAGGCGAATGATTTAATAGCAGAAAAATGTAAAAGATACAGAGAAGAGTCGGAAGAAGGGGAAATATAGGAACAAGTAATGAAAACACTAGTGTTATTTAGGCACAACTTAATAGCAACAAATTCAATATCCATAGAGCCATCGATTATAGCTTCTTCCGCTGATAAGTTAACATCAACGGTAATAAGCACACCTCTACCACGGCGAGATGTACGATCTTTTCTATAGATAGAGAATTTATTGGAAAGTACTTCAGAGTCGAGAATGTCGGGCCTTAACCATTTTTCTGAAACGGCCACGACATGAAATGGAAAGGACAGGCTGTTTAAATAAATATTTCTTAGCTTACTACAAAGACCTCTAACATTTTGATAGGCAAACGAGAGGGAAGAAGTTAGTTTTTTCCGGCATCAGAGGCCGGGGCAGTGTTAGCAAGCAGTGCAATCGGAGTCCGATTTTTTTTTTTTTCACCGTATATTCCTTTATTATTAAGTGGTCCGGCCAAAATTCTTGACAGCAAATTGCATTGAAAGAGGATATTTCCCGATGGTAGGAGAACTTGAACTTCTCCACCGTAATGTGGGCTTCTGATTTAGCCTGAATAAAGGCCTTGACATCATCTGATGTGGTATCAGGGACAAGCCCAGAAAAAAATATTTTTTTTTTGGTGGAACACCTATAAGAGTCTTTTTATCTGACACTGTAGTTACTTCCGTGGGAGCAACAGCAGTGATAGACTCATTGATTGATTCGACAACTGCAACAGTGTTAACAATTGACAAATCAGAAACTACTGATTCGGGGTTCGTGGCGACAACTTCTGTGGGTAAAGTAAAGTTGTCATCACTACTAACAATTATGTTCAGAGATGGGGATAAAAAATGTATAAGAGAAGGTGCGGACGAAGTTGATATGTGAGGAGGGACATAAAGTTCATTAGGGCCAATCGACAATCTAAAGTTGGCCTTTTTACGCTTTGGAGAATCGTTCAAGAATTTTAAGTCCTTAAACTCCTTATCTAAAGCAGCGAAACTATCGAACAGACTTTTAAATCTGCCAAATAGGTCCGCAAAGCCTCTTTTAGTGTGTCTCATGAAGCTCATCATGTCTCTTTCCACATCCCTGCATGCTTCACATGTCCACTTTAAACCTGATTTAGACTCAATCATGTCAATTATCCGGCCGCTGAGGCCAGCACATTTTTCATGTGAAACATTTTCACATAACCAGCAAAAACAAAACCCACCTTGACATTTGTTCGAACCTGGCAATTGGACAAAATATATACCAAGGTCAAGCAAAACAATGGCGTGATTACGCCGACCAATCACAACAAGGCGTGTGTGATTTCAACACAAGTATGCGTGTGGCTATATTTAGACAGCCAATCAAATTGGCGCAAGTCACAAAAAATTTTGGCAATCGTCCGCTCTCACAAAGGCACGTCCGCACTCGACGAGAGTTGAAACGCGACCGAGGTATGTCATATGAGAAAAAAATTATATATAGAAATTCCATATGACTGTGCAATATCTTGTCGGCATGGGTATTTAAAGTATATGGTGTAAAAATAATAAAGTTTAATAGTGTATTATTTATATAATGCATGCAAAATAATAAGTTAAGGGAGATCCTTAAATAAAGTGACCGATTTAGTGGAAACGTGTCACAAAACCTATACATGGTGAGCAGTGTGTGCTTATCTATGCGATTTCAAAAAAGCATTAATAATATAATGGTGGACCTATATATTGTAGATAATAAATCGTTATTGTCCTCCTAGAACGGTTGGCTGCGATGACTTACAATATAATGATAAATAGTTGAAATAAGCCGAGATATATTTGTTTAAATATATTTTAATGTGTTTGACTTATATATATTTAATATGTTTTCGAATTTTATCGCAAAGGAAAATCATTACATTATCAAAATATATGACATATATATTTTGGAATTTATACATATTTAAAATATATATCAAATGGATTATAATAATCACACGAAACAAAGAAACAAATAAATAATATTATTACCAACATTTAAAATGATTGGTTTAAATATGAAATTCCCCTTATATAATGTATATTATGAATGTAATGTATATTTATATAAATGGAGAAGTGTATAACCTTATTAGAGAATTGACAGACGTGAGTGCTCGTTCACAAGTGTTTTTCCGATTCTCTTATGCAAGGAATATGTAATAGTCTGAATAATTGCAGATTAACTTTAAACATAGTATAACATTATGTTTAAAGGTTTTATTTAATATATAATTATTACATGTTTATGCATTTAATGTAAATTATTAATTTATTGTCAAAATATAATATTTTCTTTCAATTTCGGTTGAATTTAAATAATGCATGTGTGATATATTATGTATTAAGTAAGTGTAATTAAAATGATATTTTTGAACGAATTTGTATGTATAAGTTAACGAGTGCCCCTCGGGAACAGTGGTATAACTCACTGAACACCCCTCGGGACAGTTAATAACGTAAACCAATCAAATATAAGCCAACGACCAGAACAATGACCGGAGAGTATCAGGCCACTGGCGGTAATCTGATATCTTGCACACGCTGCAAGATCAGCATTATCGTTGGAGTCAAGTCGGCTTGCCTGCTGCAAAATTTGTATCTTTTAAGTGCATGTATCTTTGTAGCTTTAAGTTTCTTTGTATCTTTATAAAAATTTTTGCATGGCTGCTCAGCTCGCTGACGGCACTAAATCAGTTTTGTATCCAATGTTTACTGACAAAGTTCAGATAAAAACTTTACTACTCCGGCAACAGCCGTAAATAATCGTTTTCATATATTAAACATATCGCTGAGCCACAAGGCCAGCGATTGAGGTGAAAGTAAAGCCTCCATCGTACACATTCTAAGAAGACTTAAGAGATAACTCCATCAGGATCATCACGACGACGTCTGGGAACTCTTACGAACTTCAACGACGACGCGGGAATCCTAAACACTTAATTGGCGCCCAACTTTAAATAGAACCTACACCTAAGGAGAATAAGAGATAGAAACAGTTTGAGAAACATGTAAGTGGAATGTTCACAAAGCAGGAAAAAAATCAACAAATTAAAAAGAAAATAAATATATCAATCAATTGTGCAAGTGTGATCGTGAGTTTTTAATCAAGCACGTTTGTTTATTAATTCGTTTTTTTTGCCATTTCGCTTTGCCAGCTTAATGCGCTTTTGCCGAATATAGTTACTCGGCCATACTTTGATCTCATGTATGTGAAGTGTCACTCGAAGTTCGATTTGCAAAAAGCTAATGAGCAGCCTAGGCCCGTATAGGGAAATTAAAAGAGAATACGATAGTGACGACGGGTAGGACTGAGATTCAGAAGTTTCTCAGACGTCACCAAGTAATAACATAGACATGGATATGAACCAAGTGCAAGCGCTGTTAGAAAGTGCCCTCAGTCGCGCATTAGCGGAACAGGAAGCAAGGTTAACAGAGCGATTTAATGCCCAACTATATTTAGTGAGACAAGATGTGCAAAAGCTACAAATTGAAACTCCACAGGTAGAATCGTACCAGAGAATTTCGGTAAATCCAGAAATCTAGTGTGATATAACACTGGTCATTATAAAGTCAGTGCCAGAGTTCAATGAAACTCAGGATGATTACGTGGCGTGGAGACAATCCGCCACCGATGCATACGAGCTTTTCAAGCCATTTGTTGGTAGCAGTGCTCATTACCAATCGGTAACCATCATCCGAAATAAGATTATGGGCACTGCGAGAGCATTGTTGGTTTCGTATAATACTGTCCTAAATTTCGATGCTATAATAGCCAGACTGGACTGCACATATGCCGACAAGACCTCACTTCGGCTCTTGCGCCAAAACCTGGATATGGTCAGGCAGGGCAACGCTACTCTCATGGAATATTATGATGAGGTTGAACGAATGTTTACCCTTGTCACAAATAAAAAACAACGGGGTCGAACACGGCCAAGACAGGAACCCCCATTTTGTAAGAAAACAAAATAAGCAGCAAAGTAATGCTTATCAGAGCCCCAAACATGATCAAGGCCAGGCACCAGAGCCCATGGACAGTGGTTCCACTATGACTAAGTACAAACAGCCTACGCAGTTTGCAAAGGGTCAAAGTAGCAAGCCTTAAGGCCAAAAAAGACAGGGTTCCGAAAGAATGCCGAATCAGAGACGTCAACGGGTGCAGAACACGATTCAGCATGCATCCAATAGCCAAGACCAGGAATATTACAAGTCGGCCGAGGCCGCAGTTGCGGAAGCTCAAGACAAGCACGACGCTGTGAGTGACAATGACCTGGAACATTTTTTAGGGAGCGCTCCCGGTTGCCGTTCATCGAACGGAACCTGGCTGGGAGAAAACTAAGAATGTTAATAGACACTGGAGCGGCCAAGAATTACATTAAGCCCGTAAAGGAGCTCAAGAATGTAAGCCCGGTCAGCTCTCCATTTACAGTTAGTTCCATCCATGGTTCTGACAAAGTAACCCATAAGTGTTCAATGATCATTTTTGGGAAAACAGCTCCAATTTTCGTGCTAGAATCTCTATCACCATTTGATGGCATCATAGGGTTCGACTTGCTAACGCAGGTTGGAGCAACCTTAAATGCCGAAAAGGGCACAATCAATTATGGAACTGAGACTGAAAAGCTACAACACCATTATTGCAATAACGTCAATTTCGCTAACGTGAATGATATTGTAGTGCCAGAGTCTGTAAAAGCCAAATTTAGAAGCATGACTTTGAATAGATCGAAAGCGTTACCGTTCAACACGTCTGTTGTGGCCACATTGCGCACAATAGATGATAACGCAGTCTATTGAAAGCTATATCCACACCCGATGGGGGTCAATGATTTCGTCAAAAAAGAAATCAAAGATCTGCTGGAAAATGGCATCATCAGGCCTTCCAAGTAAATCTATAATAACCCAACATGGGTTGTTGACAAAAAGGGTTTCGACGAAAATGGAAATGGAAATGATTTCTAGATCATTAAAGGAAAGTGAGTCCCACTACGCCAATTTTGGGCCTTGGGAAAGCTTCAACAGTACTCGCATGGTACAAGAGATATCAATATCTCAGACCACCAGCCGCTAACGTTCGCTGTGTCGGACAAAAACCCCAACGCGAAAATAAAAAGATGAAGAGCGTATATCGACGAACATAACGCAAAACTCCACTACAAACCGGGTAAAGAAAACCATGTTGCAGACGCACTGTCACGGCAAAATGTGAATGGTTTGCAAAATGAAGTAATATCCGATGCTGCGACAATTCATAGCGAGGTGTCCGTGACGTACACAATAGAGGCTACGGAAAAACCTGTGAACTGTTTCAGGAATCAAATAATTTTAGATGAATCATTGTTTTGTCTAAAAAGAAACTTTATATTCTTCGGCGAGAAAACACGCCACAAAATTCATTTCACAAACAAGAACACAGTTTTGAAGGAAGTAATCACGGTAGTTAATCCTAACGTTGTAAATGCATTACATTGTGATCTGCCAACACTGGCGTGTGTACAGCATGAATTAGTGAAAACTTTCCCGTCGACGAAGTTTTGGTACTGTAAAAATATGGTAACCGACGTAATCGACAGGGCAGAACAAAGGGATATCGCCACAAAAGAGCACAATCGAGCTCACAGGGCCGCACAGGAAAACGTAAAGCAAATCCTGGAAGAGTACTATTTCCCCAAGATGACCAAACTGGTCACAGAAATAGTGGCCAACTGCAAATATTGCACTAGAGGCAAGTACGACAGACATCCGAAGAAGCAGCTTCTCGGAAAAACACCAACGCCGTCTTACCCTGGCGAACGGTTACACATTGACATTTACTCGACCGACAAGAAGTATTTCCTGACGTGCATTGATAAATTCTCTAAATTTGCAATAGTACAGCCGATAGTGTCGTGTACTATAGCAGACGTAAAGGCTCCTATTATTCAAGCCATACATTTATTTCCAAAAACCAAAGTCGTATATTGCGATAATGAAGCATCCTTTAATTCAGAGACCATTACGTCACTACTAAGGAACAGCTTTGGAATAGACGTGGTGAATGCACCACCGCTGCATAGTACTTCCAATGGCCAGGTGGAACGATTCCACAGCACGCTATCAAAAATCGCAAGATGCATTAAGCTAGAAAGAAAGATCGACGATACCATCGAACTAATCTTGCACGCAACCCTAGAGTACAACCGATCGTTGCACTCAGTGACAGGCAAAAAACCAATAGATGTGATTCACTCGTCAACTGATGAATTCAGGGAAACTATCAGAACGATAATTGAAAAGACCCAACAGACACAACTTGATAGAAACAACCCACACAGACAAAACAGGGTATTTGAGGTAGGAGAAAAAGTCTTCGTCAAATCCAACAAAAGGCTAGAGAACAAACTGACCCCCTTATGCTCAGAAGAAAAAATTCAAGCAGACCTTGGAACGTCTGTCCTCATTAAGGGGAGGGTGGTCCACAAGGAAAATATAAAATAGGTACTATTCCGAAAATCAGTAATAGAGTTAGAATTTATCGTCATTTGGTCGCTCTTGCTTTCATTAACCTTAATAGATGCTCGGATCACCGACTACTCTCATGCCAATTACATTCCCGTAATAGACGGAAAGGTAATGATATGGGAACATACCGACTGTGTCAGGCATTCAAGCAACTTAACTGAATTTTTATACATGGCAGAAGAAACTAAAAGGTTGTCCGATTTATTTCCCCAGTCCCATATGAGAAAATTACTAAATGTGGATGTAGACCACATTAAAAGTCTTTTGTCCGTTTTAGAGGATCACCACAGAATCGCCAAAAGCCTAGATTTTCTAGGGACAGCACTCAAGGTTGTAGCCGGCGTAGCCGGAACGAGATCAAGGGGACCGAGACTAAACTAATTGAATCAAACAATAGGCAGGTAGTAATAAACACGGAGACACAGAAACAAATTAACCAACTCACTGATACTGTGAATCGGATAATAAAAGCAAAAAAAGCTGAGTTTGTAGACACTCCACATTTGTACGAGGCATTATTGGCAAGAAATAGGATGCTAATAACCGAAATTCAGAATCTCATGCTCACAATCACCCTTGCAAAAGCAGGCATAATAAACCCAACCATTTTTGATCACAACGATTTAAAGTCCGTGCTTATTGAACATCCCACAGAAATTCCCATAGTCCATTTAATGGAAGCAGCTAGCATTAAGATCCTTCAGTCCGAAAACATTGTTCACGTTCTAATTAAATATTCCAGAATTAAGTTTATATGTAGAAAGGTCAACATACTCCCGGTGTCCCATGGACATACAGTACTTCAACTCCAAGATGACACGGTAGCAGAATGCGGCAATAACATCGTAGCAGTGAAAAGTTGTGCCACAACATCTTACGCATCAATCTGCAAACTGGCCACACACGACACCTGCGCTCGTGGACTGCACGCTGGACACACTGCGCACTGCGCACTGCAACACGCAACCTTGCCACCTGAAGAACATCGATGTGGTTGACGAGGGTATCATCGTTATAAATGAGAGCCCCGCTAACGTCAACACCGACGGCGGGTTAGAAGTGGCAGTTAACGGCACCTTCCTCATCACCTTCGAACACGTAGCGGTCATAAATGGCACCAGGCACGTGAACCGACGTGAAGTCGTCAATAGGGTGCCAGGCATAGCGGCCTCACCGATTTTAAACATCATCGGCCACGACCCGGTGCTGAGTTTGCCACTACTGTAAAGGATGAGCAGCCACAACCTGCGGGTCATTCATTTTGATAGGCAAACGAGAGGGAAGAAGTTAGTTTTTTCCGGCATCAGAGGCCGGGGCAGTGTTAGCAAGCAGTGCAATCGGAGTCCGATTTTTTTTTTTTTCACCGTATATTCCTTTATTATTAAGTGGTCCGGCCAAAATTCTTGACAGCAAATTGCATTGAAAGAGGATATTTCCCGATGGTAGGAGAACTTGAACTTCTCCACCGTAATGTGGGCTTCTGATTTAGCCTGAATAAAGGCCTTGACATCATCTGATGTGGTATCAGGGACAAGCCCAGAAAAAAATATTTTTTTTTTGGTGGAACACCTATAAGAGTCTTTTTATCTGACACTGTAGTTACTTCCGTGGGAGCAACAGCAGTGATAGACTCATTGATTGATTCGACAACTGCAACAGTGTTAACAATTGACAAATCAGAAACTACTGATTCGGGGTTCGTGGCGACAACTTCTGTGGGTAAAGTAAAGTTGTCATCACTACTAACAATTATGTTCAGAGATGGGGATAAAAAATGTATAAGAGAAGGTGCGGACGAAGTTGATATGTGAGGAGGGACATAAAGTTCATTAGGGCCAATCGACAATCTAAAGTTGGCCTTTTTACGCTTTGGAGAATCGTTCAAGAATTTTAAGTCCTTAAACTCCTTATCTAAAGCAGCGAAACTATCGAACAGACTTTTAAATCTGCCAAATAGGTCCGCAAAGCCTCTTTTAGTGTGTCTCATGAAGCTCATCATGTCTCTTTCCACATCCCTGCATGCTTCACATGTCCACTTTAAACCTGATTTAGACTCAATCATGTCAATTATCCGGCCGCTGAGGCCAGCACATTTTTCATGTGAAACATTTTCACATAACCAGCAAAAACAAAACCCACCTTGACATTTGTTCGAACCTGGCAATTGGACAAAATATATACCAAGGTCAAGCAAAACAATGGCGTGATTACGCCGACCAATCACAACAAGGCGTGTGTGATTTCAACACAAGTATGCGTGTGGCTATATTTAGACAGCCAATCAAATTGGCGCAAGTCACAAAAAATTTTGGCAATCGTCCGCTCTCACAAAGGCACGTCCGCACTCGACGAGAGTTGAAACGCGACAGAGGTATGTCATATGAGAAAAAAATTATATATAGAAATTCCATATGACTGTGCAATATCTTGTCGGCATGGGTATTTAAAGTATATGGTGTAAAAATAATAAAGTTTAATAGTGTATTATTTATATAATGCATGCAAAATAATAAGTTAAGGGAGATCCTTAAATAAAGTGATCGATTTAGTGGAAACGTGTCACAAAACCTATACATGGTGAGCAGTGTGTGCTTATCTATGCGATTTCAAAAAAGCATTAATAATATAATGGTGGACCTATATATTGTAGATAATAAATCGTTATTGTCCTCCTAGAACGGTTGGCTGCGATGACTTACAATATAATGATAAATAGTTGAAATAAGCCGAGATATATTTGTTTAAATATATTTTAATGTGTTTGACTTATATATATTTAATATGTTTTCGAATTTTATCGCAAAGGAAAATCATTACATTATCAAAATATATGACATATATATTTTGGAATTTATACATATTTAAAATATATATCATAAATCAAATGGATTATAATAATCACACGAAACAAAGAAACAAATAAATAATATTATTACCAACATTTAAAATGATTGGTTTAAATATGAAATTCCCCTCATATAAAGTATATTATGAATGTAATGTATATTTATATAAATGGAGAAGTGTATAACCTTATTAGAGAATTGACAGACGTGAGTGCTCGTTCACAAGTGTTTTTCCGATTCTCTTATGCAAGGAATATGTAATAGTCTGAATAATTGCAGATTAACTTTAAACATAGTATAACATTATGTTTAAAGGTTTTATTTAATATATAATTATTACATGTTTATGCATTTAATGTAAATTATTAATTTATTGTCAAAATATAATATTTTCTTTCAATTTCGGTTGAATTTAAATAATGCATGTGTGATATATTATGTATTAAGTAAGTGTAATTAAAATGATATTTTTGAACGAATTTGTATGTATAAGTTAACGAGTGCCCCTCGGGAACAGTGGTATAACTCACTGAACACCCCTCGGGACAGTTAATAACGTAAACCAATCAAATATAAGCCAACGACCAGAACAATGACCGGAGAGTATCAGGCCACTGGCGGTAATCTGATATCTTGCACACGCTGCAAGATCAGCATTATCGTTGGAGTCAAGTCGGCTTGCCTGCTGCAAAATTTGTATCTTTTAAGTGCATGTATCTTTGTAGCTTTAAGTTTCTTTGTATCTTTATAAAAATTTTTGCATGGCTGCTCAGCTCGCTGACGGCACTAAATCAGTTTTGTATCCAATGTTTACTGACAAAGTTCAGATAAAAACTTTACTACTCCGGCAACAGCCGTAAATAATCGTTTTCATATATTAAACATATCGCTGAGCCACAAGGCCAGCGATTGAGGTGAAAGTAAAGCCTCCATCGTACACATTCTAAGAAGACTTAAGAGATAACTCCATCAGGATCATCACGACGACGTCTGGGAACTCTTACGAACTTCAACGACGACGCGGGAATCCTAAACACTTAATTGGCGCCCAACTTTAAATAGAACCTACACCTAAGGAGAATAAGAGATAGAAACAGTTTGAGAAACATGTAAGTGGAATGTTCACAAAGCAGGAAAAAAATCAACAAATTAAAAAGAAAATAAATATATCAATCAATTGTGCAAGTGTGATCGTGAGTTTTTAATCAAGCACGTTTGTTTATTAATTCGTTTTTTTTGCCATTTCGCTTTGCCAGCTTAATGCGCTTTTGCCGAATATAGTTACTCGGCCATACTTTGATCTCATGTATGTGAAGTGTCACTCGAAGTTCGATTTGCAAAAAGCTAATGAGCAGCCTAGGCCCGTATAGGGAAATTAAAAGAGAATACGATAGTGACGACGGGTAGGACTGAGATTCAGAAGTTTCTCAGACGTCACCAAGTAATAACATAGACATGGATATGAACCAAGTGCAAGCGCTGTTAGAAAGTGCCCTCAGTCGCGCATTAGCGGAACAGGAAGCAAGGTTAACAGAGCGATTTAATGCCCAACTATATTTAGTGAGACAAGATGTGCAAAAGCTACAAATTGAAACTCCACAGGTAGAATCGTACCAGAGAATTTCGGTAAATCCAGAAATCTAGTGTGATATAACACTGGTCATTATAAAGTCAGTGCCAGAGTTCAATGAAACTCAGGATGATTACGTGGCGTGGAGACAATCCGCCACCGATGCATACGAGCTTTTCAAGCCATTTGTTGGTAGCAGTGCTCATTACCAATCGGTAACCATCATCCGAAATAAGATTATGGGCACTGCGAGAGCATTGTTGGTTTCGTATAATACTGTCCTAAATTTCGATGCTATAATAGCCAGACTGGACTGCACATATGCCGACAAGACCTCACTTCGGCTCTTGCGCCAAAACCTGGATATGGTCAGGCAGGGCAACGCTACTCTCATGGAATATTATGATGAGGTTGAACGAATGTTTACCCTTGTCACAAATAAAAAACAACGGGGTCGAACACGGCCAAGACAGGAACCCCCATTTTGTAAGAAAACAAAATAAGCAGCAAAGTAATGCTTATCAGAGCCCCAAACATGATCAAGGCCAGGCACCAGAGCCCATGGACAGTGGTTCCACTATGACTAAGTACAAACAGCCTACGCAGTTTGCAAAGGGTCAAAGTAGCAAGCCTTAAGGCCAAAAAAGACAGGGTTCCGAAAGAATGCCGAATCAGAGACGTCAACGGGTGCAGAACACGATTCAGCATGCATCCAATAGCCAAGACCAGGAATATTACAAGTCGGCCGAGGCCGCAGTTGCGGAAGCTCAAGACAAGCACGACGCTGTGAGTGACAATGACCTGGAACATTTTTTAGGGAGCGCTCCCGGTTGCCGTTCATCGAACGGAACCTGGCTGGGAGAAAACTAAGAATGTTAATAGACACTGGAGCGGCCAAGAATTACATTAAGCCCGTAAAGGAGCTCAAGAATGTAAGCCCGGTCAGCTCTCCATTTACAGTTAGTTCCATCCATGGTTCTGACAAAGTAACCCATAAGTGTTCAATGATCATTTTTGGGAAAACAGCTCCAATTTTCGTGCTAGAATCTCTATCACCATTTGATGGCATCATAGGGTTCGACTTGCTAACGCAGGTTGGAGCAACCTTAAATGCCGAAAAGGGCACAATCAATTATGGAACTGAGACTGAAAAGCTACAACACCATTATTGCAATAACGTCAATTTCGCTAACGTGAATGATATTGTAGTGCCAGAGTCTGTAAAAGCCAAATTTAGAAGCATGACTTTGAATAGATCGAAAGCGTTACCGTTCAACACGTCTGTTGTGGCCACATTGCGCACAATAGATGATAACGCAGTCTATTGAAAGCTATATCCACACCCGATGGGGGTCAATGATTTCGTCAAAAAAGAAATCAAAGATCTGCTGGAAAATGGCATCATCAGGCCTTCCAAGTAAATCTATAATAACCCAACATGGGTTGTTGACAAAAAGGGTTTCGACGAAAATGGAAACAGAAATAAGCGATTGGTAATTGATTTTAGGAAACTAAATGAAAAAACCATCGCCGATAAATACCCAAGGCCTTACATATCCATGATTTTGGCAAATTTGGGTAAGGCCAAATATTTCACAACGCTAGATTTAAAATCTGGCTATCATCAAACAGGATCGTGAGAAAACCGCTTTCTCCGTAAATGGGGAAAAGTATGAGTTCTGTCGACTGCCCTTCGGTTTGAAGAATGCTGATAGTATCTTCCAAAGGACAATCGATGACGTGTTGCGTGAACGACGTAATAATTTTCTCCGAGAACGAAGAGGATCATGTAAAGCATATTGATTTGGTTTTAATGAGCCTATGCAATGCTAACATGAAATTTTCCAAAGAAAAGACTCATTTTTTCAAACAAAGCATAGAATACCTTGGGTTCATCGTAACCAGGGGTGGCGCAAAGACAGACCCAGAGAAAGTAAAGGCTATTCAGGAATATCCGGAACCAAAAAACTTATAGAAATTTCGATCCTTCTTAGGCATGGCCAGCTATTATAGATGCTTTGTTAAAGACTTTGCGGCAATAGCAAAGCCGTTGACAAACTTGCTGAAAGGGGAAAACGGGTTAGTAAGCAAACACATGTCAAGAAAGACCATTGTCGACTTCGGCTTTCCCGAACGAGATGCTTTTCAAAGACTAAGGAACATCTTAGCTTCAGAGGATGTTATCCTCAGATACCCTGACTTCAGGAAGCCTTTCGATCTAACGACGGATGCTTCTGATCATGGTATTGGCGCGGTATTATCACAAGATAATAGACCCATCACAATGATTTCTAGATCATTAAAGGAAAGTGAGTCCCACTACGCCAATTTTGGGCCTTGGGAAAGCTTCAACAGTACTCGCATGGTACAAGAGATATCAATATCTCAGACCACCAGCCGCTAACGTTCGCTGTGTCGGACAAAAACCCCAACGCGAAAATAAAAAGATGAAGAGCGTATATCGACGAACATAACGCAAAACTCCACTACAAACCGGGTAAAGAAAACCATGTTGCAGACGCACTGTCACGGCAAAATGTGAATGGTTTGCAAAATGAAGTAATATCCGATGCTGCGACAATTCATAGCGAGGTGTCCGTGACGTACACAATAGAGGCTACGGAAAAACCTGTGAACTGTTTCAGGAATCAAATAATTTTAGATGAATCATTGTTTTGTCTAAAAAGAAACTTTATATTCTTCGGCGAGAAAACACGCCACAAAATTCATTTCACAAACAAGAACACAGTTTTGAAGGAAGTAATCACGGTAGTTAATCCTAACGTTGTAAATGCATTACATTGTGATCTGCCAACACTGGCGTGTGTACAGCATGAATTAGTGAAAACTTTCCCGTCGACGAAGTTTTGGTACTGTAAAAATATGGTAACCGACGTAATCGACAGGGCAGAACAAAGGGATATCGCCACAAAAGAGCACAATCGAGCTCACAGGGCCGCACAGGAAAACGTAAAGCAAATCCTGGAAGAGTACTATTTCCCCAAGATGACCAAACTGGTCACAGAAATAGTGGCCAACTGCAAATATTGCACTAGAGGCAAGTACGACAGACATCCGAAGAAGCAGCTTCTCGGAAAAACACCAACGCCGTCTTACCCTGGCGAACGGTTACACATTGACATTTACTCGACCGACAAGAAGTATTTCCTGACGTGCATTGATAAATTCTCTAAATTTGCAATAGTACAGCCGATAGTGTCGTGTACTATAGCAGACGTAAAGGCTCCTATTATTCAAGCCATACATTTATTTCCAAAAACCAAAGTCGTATATTGCGATAATGAAGCATCCTTTAATTCAGAGACCATTACGTCACTACTAAGGAACAGCTTTGGAATAGACGTGGTGAATGCACCACCGCTGCATAGTACTTCCAATGGCCAGGTGGAACGATTCCACAGCACGCTATCAAAAATCGCAAGATGCATTAAGCTAGAAAGAAAGATCGACGATACCATCGAACTAATCTTGCACGCAACCCTAGAGTACAACCGATCGTTGCACTCAGTGACAGGCAAAAAACCAATAGATGTGATTCACTCGTCAACTGATGAATTCAGGGAAACTATCAGAACGATAATTGAAAAGACCCAACAGACACAACTTGATAGAAACAACCCACACAGACAAAACAGGGTATTTGAGGTAGGAGAAAAAGTCTTCGTCAAATCCAACAAAAGGCTAGAGAACAAACTGACCCCCTTATGCTCAGAAGAAAAAATTCAAGCAGACCTTGGAACGTCTGTCCTCATTAAGGGGAGGGTGGTCCACAAGGAAAATATAAAATAGGTACTATTCCGAAAATCAGTAATAGAGTTAGAATTTATCGTCATTTGGTCGCTCTTGCTTTCATTAACCTTAATAGATGCTCGGATCACCGACTACTCTCATGCCAATTACATTCCCGTAATAGACGGAAAGGTAATGATATGGGAACATACCGACTGTGTCAGGCATTCAAGCAACTTAACTGAATTTTTATACATGGCAGAAGAAACTAAAAGGTTGTCCGATTTATTTCCCCAGTCCCATATGAGAAAATTACTAAATGTGGATGTAGACCACATTAAAAGTCTTTTGTCCGTTTTAGAGGATCACCACAGAATCGCCAAAAGCCTAGATTTTCTAGGGACAGCACTCAAGGTTGTAGCCGGCGTAGCCGGAACGAATCAAGGGGACCGAGACTAAACTAATTGAATCAAACAATAGGCAGGTAGTAATAAACACGGAGACACAGAAACAAATTAACCAACTCACTGATACTGTGAATCGGATAATAAAAGCAAAAAAAGCTGAGTTTGTAGACACTCCACATTTGTACGAGGCATTATTGGCAAGAAATAGGATGCTAATAACCGAAATTCAGAATCTCATGCTCACAATCACCCTTGCAAAAGCAGGCATAATAAACCCAACCATTTTTGATCACAACGATTTAAAGTCCGTGCTTATTGAACATCCCACAGAAATTCCCATAGTCCATTTAATGGAAGCAGCTAGCATTAAGATCCTTCAGTCCGAAAACATTGTTCACGTTCTAATTAAATATTCCAGAATTAAGTTTATATGTAGAAAGGTCAACATACTCCCGGTGTCCCATGGACATACAGTACTTCAACTCCAAGATGACACGGTAGCAGAATGCGGCAATAACATCGTAGCAGTGAAAAGTTGTGCCACAACATCTTACGCATCAATCTGCAAACTGGCCACACACGACACCTGCGCTCGTGGACTGCACGCTGGACACACTGCGCACTGCGCACTGCAACACGCAACCTTGCCACCTGAAGAACATCGATGTGGTTGACGAGGGTATCATCGTTATAAATGAGAGCCCCGCTAACGTCAACACCGACGGCGGGTTAGAAGTGGCAGTTAACGGCACCTTCCTCATCACCTTCGAACACGTAGCGGTCATAAATGGCACCAGGCACGTGAACCGACGTGAAGTCGTCAATAGGGTGCCAGGCATAGCGGCCTCACCGATTTTAAACATCATCGGCCACGACCCGGTGCTGAGTTTGCCACTACTGTAAAGGATGAGCAGCCACAACCTGCGGGTCATTCAGGAGTTGCAAGAAGACGTAACTTCGGCCGGATCGCCAAGGACATGGTTCATCGCCGCGGTCGCATTCAACCTGGCTCTCAGCGGCTCCATTCTCTTTTACCAAAGTTTAAAGAGAAAACGAGCCTCAAAGAAAATTCAGAGGGTCGTGGACAACTACAGGATGAGCGAGGACGCTCATACTTCGAAGGGGGGAATAGTTAACTAGTGCCCCTCGGGAACAGTGGTATAACTCACTGAACACCCCTCGGGACAGTTGTTAACGTAAACAAATCAAATATAAGCCAAATATATAAGCCAACGACCAGAACAATGACCGGAGAGTATCAGGCCACTGGCGGTAATCTGATATCTTGCACACGCTGCAAGATCAGCATTATCGTTGGAGTCAAGTCGGTTTGCCTGCTGCAAAATTTGTATCTTTTAAGTGCATGTATCTTTGTAGCTTTAAGTTTCTTTGTATCTTTATAAAAATTTTTGCATGGCTGCTCAGCTCGCTGACGGCACTAAATCAGTTTTGTATCCAATGTTTACTGACAAAGTTCAGATAAAAACTTTACTACTCCGGCAACAGCCGTAAATAATCGTTTTCATATATTAAACATATCGCTGAGCCACAAGGCCAGCGATTGAGGTGAAAGTAAAGCCTCCATCGTACACATTCTAAGAAGACTTAAGAGATAACTCCATCAGGATCATCACGACGACGTCTGGGAACTCTTACGAACTTCAACGACGACGCGGGAATCCTAAACACTTAATTTATATATAAATATATTTATATATGTGGAATATCAGTATGAGAGACAGACACGGAGAGGTAATCGATATTAAGCATCGGTTTAGTTAAAATTATAAGCTATGTTAAGTTACATAAAAATTTTAATACAATTAGAGAGTTGATCAGCGTACAAAGAAGTCGCATTTTTATAAGTCGTCCATTTTGACATAATTTAATTATTATAAGTTGTATTGAAGCATTTAATATAATAATGTCTAATCGACTATTCACTAAAGAATAAACAATAATAAGTGAAAACTACAAGTGGAGGATAAAAGCCCAAGACGACGAACAATAATTTAATTCTTATGAAAATCGACTTCCATTCACCGTTACACCAGAAGTGCGAGACAGAGAAGGACAGAAAATTGTGTGTATGCAGTGGCAGTAGACGGAGAGAAAAAGAAAACGGTACACGGCACAAAAGTATTCAAAGCGTGCGAGCAACGTTGGAGCATCGACTAGAGAAAGGAGAAACACAGCACGCAAGAACCCGAAATAGTGTGGGTTCAGGTGTGGAAAACGTCGAATGGTGCGATCACAAAGTGCAGAAATCTACATCAACGGACTGGAAAATCAGTGTTGAAGGCGGTAGACAGCTTGTGAGATCTGGACGACGCGGAAAAGCATCATAAGCGTGTTAACAATAGCACGTAAGGGAGCGAAGCAAGGCAGTGAACGTCAGGAGCAACATCAACAGGCAAGGCGGATAAGCAAAATCTGGTTGTTGGCTACATTGCGTTTAGCTTGGGTGCTGGTAAGCACAAATCAAAGTGTGAGTTACACGTTGCGGTGAAATACCGAAAATACAGCGAGTTGGCAGAGACGATTGCTTACAGAGCAGAGAGCTGGAAGTTATCAGGACTACGTTACAGCGTTTGAAATCAATCGAATATTAACTTTAAGTAACACTGATATATTTGATATACATGTCTGATTTATTCTAAGTTCGATATTTAAGAGATAGGAGCAAAAACTTGCAAAATGTTAGTAGACGAGATAATGGTTTTGTGTTGCGCAGATTTGCGAAATAAGTTATCAGAGCTTCGATTATCAACAGGCGGTGTGAAGCGGGATTTGCAAAACAGATTATTAGCTCATTACGGTCATCAAGATGAGGAAGAAAATGAAGAAGATTACGAGTCAGTTGTAACTGCTGAACAGGGATCAGTACATAATGTACCCATTTTGAACTCCGGTATTGCAAATAAGCCATGGTTCACATTGAAAAACGTAGAAGACAGTGTGTCAAAGTTTAATGGTACTGATAGTGCAGATATAACCAAATGGGTTGAAGATTTGGAAGAGTGTGCGGCGACTGTACAGTGGAATGGATTGCAACTTTTTGTGTATGCCAAACAGTTACTAGATGGGGCAGCAAAGTCTTTTGTACGTAGCTTGAGTGACGTAAGAAACTGGGACTCTTTAAAAGGTACTCTTCTAGAAGAGTTTACAGTGAAATTGTTATCGGCAGAAATACACCGTATTTTACAGAGAAGACAACAAAAGAAAGGAGAATTCTTACAAGAATTTTTATACGCATTGATGAAGATTACTAAGCCTATTCATTTGGACGGTGCCAGTATTATTTAATACTTTGTTTCAGGAATTCCTGATACACGAGCAAATAAATCCATGTTGTATCATGCTAGGACTCTAAAAGAGTTGAAATATCAGATCGATGCCTATAAGAAATCTCGTGGAGGATCAGAACAAAGTGGTAGCAAGAACTGGACACAGGAAAGAAAAAGTGACAAATCAGATCAAGAGTCGACAATTGGGAAGACTAAAAAGTGCTTTAGGTGCGGTGATGAGTCACACTTGAAGAAAGATTGTCCAAAGAAGGAATTTCGGTGCTACAAATGTGATAAGCCAGGATATCGAGCTGCAGATTGCAAAGTGAAAGTAGAAGCTAAAAGAGATACTAAATCAAACGCGCATATTGTTAAGGAGGAAGTTTTCTCAAAGCCATCAAGCATTCACTTCTTCAGGTTTTGAGTTGAAAGACATCAGTTTTCAAGGTTTCGATTTTAAAGGTCTTGTTGACAGAGGTGCTGATGTATGTCTGTTGCGTAGAAGCGTGTTCTTAAACATTGGAAATTTGTCATTAAGCTGTCGCGAAAAATGTTTAACAGGGCTAGGAGGAAGTCAAGTTGTTACGTTTGGTAGTTGTGTAATACCAGTTTTGATTGATAGCATTGAAATGCAATTAGAATTTCACTCGACTCCCGATTTTGGGAAGAACTATTCTAAAACATGTTGTTTTCAGGTTACGCTGAAGAGAAATCAGGTTGGAAAGAATGAGGCCAAAATTAAACAACAGGAGCGAAATAATCAATCGTCATGCACAGATTTAATGAACGAGTTTGAGAGCGTTTGATAATGCCGATGAAGAATGTAAGATAGAATTATCGCATCTTGGCAAATTTCAAGCTAGTAAAATACGCGATATGGTAGAGAACTATCTTCTACGTAGAAATGTGAATACGCCTGTGAAGATGAGGATTATTTTGTGTGACGAGATTCCTGTTTATCAGCATGCGAGGCGTCTTGCTATTTGTGAACAAGAGATAGTTGATAAACAGCTGGAAGAATGGTTAGCAGAAGGTATAATTAGACCCAGTACCTCGGAGTAAGCATCAACAGTAGTGTTGGTAGCTAAAAAGAATGGGAAGCAGCGTCTTTGTTGTGACTATAGGAAGCTTAACGAGAAAATCATTCGAGATAATTTTCCTATGGCCCAAATGGAAACAGTGTTGGAAAAACTTCAGGGTGCCAAAGTATTCACGACGCTAGATTTAACCAACGGTTTCTTTCTCGTGCCTGTAGCAGAGATTTTTGGGATTAGCATCATATTTCAGGAAATTTATAGAAGGATATGCAATTATTGCTGAGCCTAATTTGAATTCGAAGAAATACAACAGATTGCATTCGATGAGTTAAAAGCAGCACTTATGAATAGACCTGTATTGCAGTTGTATAACCCAAACTTAGAAACTGAGTTGCACACGGACGCATCTAAGTGGGGTTCTGGAGCAGTTTTGCTGCAAAAAGATACGAAAGATAGTCTGTTTCATCCAGTGCAGTATATGAGCCGTAAGACTAAGCCATGTGAAGAAAACTATCCGGCTTATGATCTTGAGGTATTAGCGATTATAGAAGCATTGACTAAATAGCGTGTTTATTTGCTAGGGATTAAGTTCAAAATTGTAACAGACTGCAGCGCTTTTACGATGACCATGAAAAAGAAAGAAGTTCCACTAAGAGTAGCGCGTTGGACAATGTATTTACAGGACTTTAACTATGTTATAGAACATCGTTCGGGAATAAAAATGAGACATGTAGATGCTCTAAGTCGCGTAACTTGCTATGTGTTATATGACAACGTTGTGCATCGCCTAAAAGAGACACAGTTGACAGATGATTGGGTAAAAGCCGTATGACAGATCGTGGAAGAACGGGCTTACGAAGATTATTATATAGAAAATGATATTTTATTCAAAGACCAAAGTCGAGAGCTTATTGTTGTTTCAGAACAAATGGAAAACGAAGTAATATTAATTGCTCATCGGCATGGACATTTTTCGGTCAAGAAGACTCAGGATTTAGTTGAAAAATCTTATTTTATTTGTAAATTGAAGGAAAAGGTATCGCGAGTAGTAGATAGTTGCATTGAGTGTATTATCGTTAACGAAAAATCTGGAAAGAAAGAAGAATATTTGCAACCTATTGATAAGGGAGATAGGCCGTTGTTGACCTTTCATATTGATCATGTGGGGCCAATGGAAATGACAAAGAAGCTGTACAATTATATCTTCGTAGTAGTGGATTCGTTTTCAAAATATGTTTGGTTGTATGCAACACGTAGTACTGGCGTTGAAGAAGTTGTCAAATGTTTGGACATACAGGCTACAAATTTCGGCAATCCAGTAAGAATAGTATAAGATAGAGGAGCCGCTTTTACGTCCAATATATTTCGAGAATACTGTGAGGGTCGAAATATTCAGCATTTAATGATCGCAACCGGAGTCCCTCGTGGAAACGGTCAGGTTGAACGGATGCATAAAATTGTGATACCAATGCTATCAAAACTGACTCAGGGAAATGCAAGTTTATGGTATAGACATTTAAATAAAGTACAGCAAATTATTAATACTGTAGAGCCGCGTAGTACAAGAGTTTCATCATTAAGATTAAGTATGAGAGTATCCAGTGATTCATATATTAAAGATTTAATTCAGGATTCACTTATAAGTGAATTAGATGAAAAGCGTGAAAAGATTAGAGAGAAAGCTCGGGAAAATATTAAAATGCTACAAATGGAGAATTAGAACATGTTTGACTCAAACCGCAAAGCTGACAGACAATACAATATTAACGATTTGGTAGCTATAAAACGGACTCAGTATGGGACGGGACTAAAGTTGAAAGGCAAATATCTAGGACCCAATAAGGTGGTAAAAGTCAATCCGCACGGGAGATATGAGGTTGAAAAAATAGGACAAGCGGAAGGTCCTTGCAAAACATTAACGGTTTCCGAATTTGTGAAAGCATTGCTAGACCTATCCGGGCCGAATGGTCCGTCAGGACAGCCGAATGTGGGATATCGGTATGAGAGACAGACTCGGAGTGGTAATCGATATTAAGCATCGGTTTAGTTTAAATTATAAGCTATGTTAAGTTACATAAAAATTTTAACACAATTAGAGAGTCGATCAGCGCAGAAAGAAGTCGCATTTTTATAAGTCGTTCATTATGACATACTTTAATTATTATAAGTTGTATTGAAGCATTTAATATAATAATGTATAATCGACTACTCACTAAAGAATAAACAATAAAAAGTTAAAACTACATATATAATAAGAGTTGTCAAGTTTTTATAAATTACGAACATGATTGCTATTTAAATATTAGTTTTATATACATATTCGTTTAATATACATATCATATTTATTCAAAAGTATTTATGAGTTGTCATGTATTTTACAAATAATAATATAATATTTATGTGAATATATATTATTCATATAAAAAAAAAACAGGTAAGAAAAGTACAGTCGAACGAGTTATCCGGATATTATTATTATTATTAGTATTAGAACATATTACAACAAAAAAGACAATTTATAATCGAACATACATAAATATGTTTGTCTGTATGCACATACAAATTCGTTTGACGTTATATGCATGCACATATATATGTATATATGCACATATATATGTATGCACATATATATGTATATATGTGTGTATGTATACTATTGCCGCCACACATGCATCAAAAGAGTTCGAATATATGCTTGAATGTTTCTGTCACGCTCGCACTCATGCATTGACTTAAATATTAACTTTATAATCGGTAGCTCTGTTGTTTATTGTTGGACTTTTATGCAACTTTCGGGATAATTTGATATGATTTGTCTTCAAAGGAATAATACATAACAATACTGTACGATAAGAACAAATGCCTTTAAAACGGCATGCAAGTTTACAAATTTATATTTTTTTCCTACGGAAAAAGGGGGCGTGGCAGCCAAAAATTTTAAATGGTAATGTATTTATGCTATCTTAAGGAACATGCGTACCAAAATTGCCGCAGTTACTGAGATATTCGCTTTAAACATCAAATTTTTTCAAGGTATGTCTAGTTTTTTGCTCATTGTGGGCGAATGGGGCGTGGCATCAAAAAAAAAAACCGCTGAACCACTTTCATGCTTGGGATTGTGAACTGAAACTGTTCACATGAACTTGGAATTCCCAGTAAGTGTGAGTCATTAACTCGCATTGATTACGTCACTTCCCTTTGTGCACACCGCCCGTCGCTAATACCGATTAAATTATTTAGTGAGGTCTCCGGACGTGATCACTGTGACGCCTTGCGTGTTGCGGCTGTTTCGCAAAAGTTGCCCGAACTTGATTATTTAGAGGAAGTAAAAGTCTAACAAGGTTTCCGTAGGTGAACCTGCTGAAGGATCATTATTGTATATGGTTTCTAACCGTTATGAATATAACATTTTTTATTCTTTTAATTAAGAACTATACAATTTTTTAATATCAATTAAAATATATAAATTTTTCTAAGAAATATGTGTAACACAAACTTACGTATATACGTATCATAGTATACATGCGTTGCACAGATGTATTGTTCATTTTAACATGTATA
This sequence comes from Drosophila parthenogenetica, assembly GCA_035047505.1. Lineage (NCBI taxonomy): Eukaryota > Metazoa > Arthropoda > Insecta > Diptera > Drosophilidae > Drosophila > Drosophila parthenogenetica. Next base: position 62,878 of record JAWNPM010000091.1, read on the forward strand.
AACGCAACAACCTAAAATTATAATATTGCACCTGCGTTCAGGTTAATGTGTTACATGTATTGATTATGATGCTTAAGCTCATATATTTTATAAAATTATTGTCAAATATTGCATTATATCCGATTATGTAAATTTTTTTTAGGTATAAAAAATTTTTTTGAATTAATATATGTCAGTAAATGGTGTATTTTTAATTTCTTTCAATAAAAAAATTTTGACGTAATGAAATGGTGTATTTTTAATTTCTTTCAAAAAAAAAATTTTGACAAAATGAAATAAAACAAAATTTGAATCACTCTAAGCGGTGGATCACTCGGCTCATGGGTCGATGAAGAACGCAGCAAACTGTGCGTCATCGTGTGAACTGCAGGACACATGAACATCGACATTTTGAACGCATATCGCAGTCCATGCTGTTATGTACTTTAATTAATTTTAGAGTGCTGCTTGGACTACATATGGTTGAGGGTTGTAAGACTATGCTAAATAAGTTGCTTAAAATTTGTATAAATTTCAAGCATATGGTATATTATTGGATAATATATGTGTAATTCACATAATATATTCATAATATTAATAAAATAATGAAATTACTATGCCTCTCTATTGTGTATTATTTGTAAGAGAAACATGAAGAATTATATTTTCTTTATTCGATTCAAATAAATACTGAGGAATGTCTAGCATAAAAGAAATGTTTTTTTTTTTAAACTAGAATTGCCTCTTATTAATGATGAGAAAAAGAATATTTTTTGTTAATATATGGAACTTCAAAATAATAGTATATTTCAATATGTTTATTTTAAACATTATTAAGTATTTATACAACCTCAACTCATATGGGACTACCCCCTGAATTTAAGCATATTAATTAGGGGAGGAAAAGAAACTAACAAGGATTTTCTTAGTAGCGGCGAGCGAAAAGAAATCAGTTCAGCACTAAGTCACTTTGTCTATATGGCAAATGTGAGATGCAGTGTATGGAACATCAATATTCTAGTATGAGAAATTAACGATTTAAGTCCTTCTTAAATGAGGCCATTTACCCATAGAGGGTGCCAGGCCCGTATAACGTTAATGATTATTAGATGGTGTTTCCAAAGAGTCGTGTTGCTTGATAGTGCAGCACTAAGTGGGTGGTAAACTCCATCTAAAACTAAATATAACCATGAGACCGATAGTAAACAAGTACCGTGAGGGAAAGTTGAAAAGAACTCTGAATAGAGAGTTAAATAGTACGTGAAACTGCTTAGAGGTTAAGCCCGATGAACCTGAATATCCGTTATGGAAAATTCATCATTAGACTTGTAATATTTAAACAATATTATGATAATAGTGTGCATTTTTTCCATATAAGGACATTGTAATCTATTAGTTAAAAATAATTTATCAAAAAATTTTAGATAAAAGTTTATTTAAATTAAAGTGCTTGCATTTTAACATAAAATAAATGTCTTTAATTTGGTAAAGTGCTGATAGATTTATATGAATACAGTGCGTTAATTTTTCGGAATTATATAATGGCATGATTATCATTGGTTTTTGTGTTTATTATATGCACTTGTATGATTAACAATGCGAAAGATTCAGGATACCTTCGGGACCCGTCTTGAAACACGGACCAAGGAGTCTAACATATGTGCAAGTTATTGGGATAAAAACCTAATAGCGTAATTAACTTGACTAATAATGGGATTAGTTTTTTAGCTATTTATATTTAATTAACACAATCTCGGGGCGTTCTATATAGTTATGTATGATGATATTTATATCATTTATGTCTCTAACTGGAACGTACCTTGAGCAAATATGCTGTGCCCCAAAAGATGGTGAACTATACTTGATCAGGTTGAAGTCAGGGGAAACCCTGATGGAAGACCGAAACAGTTCTGACGTGCAAATCGATTGTCAGAATTGAGTATAGGTTCGAAAGACCAATCGAACCATCTAGTAACTGGTTCCTCCCGAAGTTTCCCTCAGGATAGCTGGTGCATTTAACTGTTGTATAAAATAATCTTATCTGGTAAAGCGAATGACTAGAGGCCTTAGGGTCGAAACGATCTTAACCTATTATCATCCATTATAGTTGATTAATAAATTGTAATTATAGATTCGAATTGCAATTGTGTTTATTTCCTCGTATTTTTCAAAATCATTCGAGATTTTTCAACATCCATAACATAAACATTGCAAAACTAAACAGATACTAGCGGTCAGGAATCGACTGACCATTAACACATAAAATATTTTCCTTTTAAAATAAAATTAGAAATAAAAACCCAAATATTTCTTTCGGAAACCTGACACCAAACATGTCTTCAAGCCTATGTAAAAGCACTACAAGCAATCAAAAGCAAAAAAGCCCAGAAAAAACTAACGTCATATCACTAAAGGCCACAAACACGACAACTTACCCACTAAATTCTTCCCCTAAAGATCTAGTATTGAATGAACTTAAAGTGTTAAAAATATCAATGCACTCATGTATCGTTTAACATTACATTATTATATGTTTATGTGTACCGAATAGAATTTGGTACACATGTTAACTAACAGTATTATACTATTTGATTTAGTCGCAAATAAACGTTTGAACAGAACACATCGGCTTTCGTTGATCATCTTCTCGCCCAATAAGTTATGGGCCCAGATCACGAGGATCTGGAGGTTTCGCGTTTAATGTAAAATGGCAGTGCTACGAGCCAAGAGACATTCGCGGTTTTGGGTACAATGAATTCTCTTTATCACATCGATAAGTTGGATGAAAAGAATTAGGATTCTTGGAGCGTCCAAATGAGAAGCGTGCTAAAGACAAATGGCGGAGAAGGCGTTAACTGGAGTGATTTGGATCAAAAGGCACTAGAGTTATGCCATTAGCATCACCATCCAGACTTTCAGCTGACTTAAAAGGTTTACAATCAACTTTAATGTAAAAAGAATAAATACCGAAAGTGTCACAAGATTAGTTGACAGCCATACCGACCACTGACCATTAACCCAAAGTGTCATAAGAATTGTTGACATTTATTAACTCTATTGAACCTCCATGTAAACAATCTCCAATAACCCAGCATAAGTAAAACCCACTATTGTAAACATACATATTTTGGCGCAGCTCTCGCTGCATATTGTAAACATAAACATTTTGGCGCAGCTCTCGCTGCATAATGTATACACATAGAATTAAATAAGACGACAACCGAGATTTGATCGGAACCCTAGATTGTATAAGAGTTCAGTTGTTTTTTGACACTCAAATAAAGTACATGTATTAACGCAAAACCGCTTTATACCAATTTATTTGTATTCGCCGTAGAACCGCTTTATACTTATTTGTATTCGCCGTAGAATCGCTTTATACTTATTCGTATTCGTCGTGAAACCGCTTTATACAATAATATTCGTATTCGCCGTAAACCGTATACATAATTGGCGCAGCCGGTACTCAAGTGTAAAATTATTGTGGAAACTTTGGATATTGCATCCAAGTAAACGAAGCAATAAATCACTAACTAAATTTCTTACAAAGTGCAGCAAAATTATTGTGGAAACTTCGGATATTGCATCCAAGTAAACGAAACAATAATACACTGACAAACAGTTATTAAAAAGTGCAGAAAAAAAAAATTATTGTGGAAACTTTGGATATTACATCCAAGCAAACGCAACAATAATAAACTGATATACTTTAATAAATTCGTGAAAAATAAAACGAAAAATGGCAAATCAACAAATAATCGAGATGCAACGATGCATCGAACTTCTGACAGCAGCAGTGGCAGCTAGGCAGGGAGAACGTGGAAACCATGTGACAGCCCAAAGGAACTGTATTGAGAAGGAAACCCGATACTTACCAGTATTTAATGGACAGGATGGAACTTTGCATGGATTCATCTCTGCGGTGGACCAAATCATGCAGGAGTACGACGACGATGGACAGGTTTTTACAGTCATCTTAAACACCAAGATTCAAGGTCAGGCTCGAACCATGTTAAATATTAATCCACCATCAACTTGGGAAGAATGTAAGCTTCGACTAAGACACCACTACAGACCACGAACAGATCAAATGGGATTGACCAGCAAGATAATGAACTTAAGAGTAACTAGTGTTAAAGATTTAGACAATAAAATAAGAATGATTGTTGAAGAAATAACAGATTTTTCGGTCTTTGAAAACAATAGTAGACTTGTTGATATTCTTAGTGGACTATTAATACAACGTATAAAACAAATAGCTTGTGGACCAATGGCAATTGCCCTCATGAATAAAACAACCCTATCAGACATCAGAAATGAAGTAGCTAAATTTATCGGACTTAATTTTGGAAACTTAAATAGAAAACTTTTAATCACCAAGGATAAAGATCAAGGTACATACAATAACAACAGATATCACAACGAACAAAATAATCAAAATAAACAAAACCCTAATAACAATCGAGGACAGGAACAACAAAACAATAACAATCAAAGCCAAAACAGACAACAAAACAGTCAAATGGTGAGGAATAATCAAAATCAGAACAGAAACAATCAAAGTCAAAATGTACGACAAAATTTCAATAGGCAACAAAATCAAAACGTAGAACAAAACCATAATAGACAACAAAGTCAAAACTTTAAGCAGAACCAAAACCTAAACCAACAGCAAAATTATCAGCAACCTCCACCAGAAGCAATGAGTGTGGACAATTTAAATGAAGATGAAGTAAATAGTAACACAAACAGGGAAGAGAATCAGAACGAGTTTTTTACCAATTAGCCTCTGAAAAAAAGAAAATTTTTTAAATGGGAACGATTGAGGGGGATACATTTATAATTTTAGTGGACACAGGATCTACTATAAGCATACTAAACACTAAAAACGTGCTTACATCAAAATACGAAATAATTGAAAAATTTTCAAAAACAATTTATACTATTAATGGTGAAATAAAAAATAATAACTATTTAGTGAAAACAAAAGTACCAAGTGAATTTAATTATTCAGATTTTGCAAGAACACGATGGGTAGCTATGCCCCTGGAAAAATCATATGATTTTCTATTGAGCATGGATTTTATCCAAGGATATGTTGAAAATATTGATTTTAAAAATAAAATATTGAAGCTTACCAATGGGGTCGAAATTCCTTTCCTATCTAAACTATCAAAAGTTATTTGTGTAATGGAAGTAAGTGAAATTGATGACCTTAAGCTAGAAGATCTTAATGTTGAGGAAGCACAGATAATAAAAAATCTTACCAAGAAATATGAAAAATTATACTTCAAAGAAGGTGATCAGTTAACCAACACCAACACAATAGTGCATAGCATAAAAACTACTACAGACCATCATATTAATTCAAAACTTTACAGGGTCTCTCCAAAATACGAAGAGGAAGTGAAAAAGCAAATAATTGAAATGGAAAAAAGTGGAATTATCAGAAAAAGTAAAAGTAAATACAGTTCTCCAATATGTGTGATTCCGAAAAAAAATGGACAATTCAGGAATTCAGAAATATCGTACTTGTGTAGATTATAGGCGATTAAACCAAGTAACCGTTTCAGATAAGTACCCAATACCTATTATGGACGCTGTATTAGACAAGCTTGGAAAAGCCCAATATTTCACTACTTTAGATTTAGCAAAAGGCTATCATCAAATTTTAATGGCAGAAGAAGACATTGAAAAAACAGCTTTTATAACACCAATGGGATTGTACGAATATGTTAGAATGCCATTTGGGTTAAAAAATGCTCCAGCCACATTTCAGCGATTAATGAATGAAATTCTAAGGGATTATATAAACAAAATTTGTGTGGTATATCTTGATGATATTTTAATATTCTCAACAACACTTGAAGAACACAAGATTGCTCTTGAAAAAATTTTCAAAGTACTTCGAAATCATAATTTAAAAATCCAACCAGACAAATGCTCTTTTATGAAAAAACATACAGAATACTTGGGACATATTCTCACAAAAGAAGGGAAGGTAGTTCTGAGTAAAGCAAGAGCAACACACCAAAGACGTCGCGTTTTGTGTGCGGCGATGATTAGCAGTGCCTGTCCATCGCGACGTCTTTGGTGTGTTGCTCTTGCTCTACTCACACTCCATGTATTGTATGTATTGTATATATATACATATATATACAATACATGGATACACATACATTGTTCTTACTTACTTGTATGTAGTGGGAAATTTGAAATTTGTTAATTTATTTTTATTTTTTCCTTTGTCCAAGATCCTTGCATTCCTTCCGGTATAAATGGAAATAACCAAAGTTTAAAAAAGATTATTTACTTTCCAAACCTTCAACACTACATTCAAAAGTATATTAACAATTGTGACATTTGTTATCGGTGTAAATATTATAGTAACCCAGTTAAAGAAAAATTTAAATATACAGAATCACCAAACGATACAAGAAAAATTGTTCATATGGATATCTACAAATTCAAAATGTAATTTTCTAACTTTTATTGACCGATTTTCAAAGTTTGCTACTGCTTTCTACCTTGAGGATCGGAATAATCAAACAATAATCGAAACAAGAAAGAATGCTATATTCGCCTCGCGGCTTTAGGATACCCGTTACTCAGTTTCAATATGTAATTAAGAATGGGTAGTAATAATAATATTAGTGCAATAGTTTAGGGGATGGCTAAGATTTAAAATACAAAAAAATTTTCAAACAAATTTATGATCATAGCATATTTTTGACCGATTGTTCCTATGGGGACTATACGATATAGTAGTTCGATTTAAATAATACTCGGTCAGTATGTTTATTTTATTAATAAATATATTCTGTGTTAGTTTCATTAAGATAGCTTGGTGAATACAAACATTTTTCTTACAAACTCATACTAGGAGCTAACTTTTGACCGATTGTCTCTATGGGAGCTATACGATATAGTAGTCCGATTTGGATCAAACTTGGTCAGCTTATGTACGCCATTGAACATCCCGTGTGAATTTGGTTCGGATAACGTAACTAACAAAAATATTTTCTATACTAAAACATGCTATTTTGCCTTTATATAAACTTAAAACGCCCTAAAGTGGGCGTGTCCGAAAACAAAAACAAACTTTTACTGCTTGGGTATTTTATCTTTCATTTGCGACCTCTCAGGTCTTTCTAGTTCCTGAGATCCTTTTGTTCATACCGACGGACAGACGGACATGGCTATATCGTCTCGACTGTTGATGCTGATCAAGAATATATATACTTTATGGGGTCTGCCACGCCTCCTTTTGCCTGTTACATACATTTGCACAAACCCAATATACTCTTGCAGAGAGTATAAAAATTTAATTTCTGATTCTGTGTTGGGGTTCGAACCCCAGGCCTTGTGTTTACATACAAGTGCTAAAAATAATCACAAGCATCCCTACTACCTGGATCACGCTCTTTTTGCAAACTACTGCGACTAATGTATATATAAACATACAATTATCTCTTTTCTTTCAACCACGTCCATTGACACTGCGATTCAAGGGACACTTTGTTACCTAATTGCTCAGTTGTTTATAGTTGGATTTTTATGAAACTTTCAGGGTAGCTTAATATGATTTGTCTTTAAACAAATTTTTAATTACAATACTGTACTATATTAGCAAATGCTTTTAAAACGACATGTAAGTTTTGAAAAGTTTTTTAGTTCTTGTGGGAAAAGGAGGCGTGGCAGACCAAAATTTTTTAATGACGTGGCATTTGTGCTGTTTCCAGGAACCTGCATACCAGAATTGGTGTTCCTAAGTGATATAATTACGGATATATTCGCCGAAAACATCAATTTTTTCCGAGGTGTGTCTAGTTTTTTGCCTATTGGGGGGGTGGTGGAGGGCGTGGCGCAGATTTGAAATAAACTAGATCTGCTTGCAAAAGTTAATGAATTTTTATTACAAATTTGGTGTCTCTAGCTCTTATAGTCTCTGAGATCCAGGTGTTCATATGGACGGACGAGCAAACAGACAGACGGACATAGCTGTATCGACTCGGCTGTTGATGCTGAACAAGAATATATGTACTTTATAGGGTCGGAAAAGCTTCCTTCTGCCTGTTACTCACATTTGGCTTCTGACAAACCTATTAGACCCCTATACTCTTTTTAAGAGTACGGGGTCTAAAAGCGAAGCAAAGAAGAAAGGAAGGAACATAACCACTGGGAATCACAACCCACATTCATTGTCACATTGGATAGATAGATATTAAATACAACATATGCCGAACCGTTACTGTCACCAACACTGAAAAGAAATAAGTTTAATCAAAGTAAGAAACACAGCATACACATATATACATACATATACACTAAATACATATACACTAAATAAATACACACTAAATATATACACACGCAATTCATTCACACTTAATTCATTAAATTTAATAAAAATGTCAAAAACAACAACAACAACAAGTGCAAGACGCACTGTTAACATAGTGAAAAAAGAATACCTACGATTTTTAATGAGTCAATTGATGAAAACATACCACCGGCTCAAGAAGACAATTCAAATTTACAAAATATAACAGGCAGCTTTATAAAATGTTATAAAAACAATGCCTATTTATGAAGGAAATTCAGAAGAATAAGGAGAATTTATTGCAAATGTTGAAGAAATACTTGCCTTTATAAAAGGCTCAGAACAAACTTCGACAGGATTATTTATTTCAAGAGCAATAAGAAATAAAATACAAGGGAAAGCCCACGAAATATTGTATCAAACAAGAGTAAAATTAATTTGGAACGATATAAAAAATACACTTGTAAGACACTTTTCGGACAAAAGGACAGAATCTAATTTAATTGCTGAAATGGGTATTTTAACAACACAGAGTCACCCTGTAGAAATTCTTTACGAAAAGATAACCAGCATTCAGAAAGCTTTAATAAACATTAGGGTGTCCCTTAAATGACAAAAAAATTTTTTTTTTAAATCTCGCAATGCATACCCTCTAATTTTTTATACTCTCTGCAAGAGTATATTGGGTTTGTGCAAATGTATGTAACAGGCAGAAGGAGGCGTGACAGACCCCATAAAGTATATATATTCTTGATCAGCATCACAAGCCGAGTCGATATAGCCATGTCCGTCTGACCGTCTGTCCGTCTGACCGCCTGTCTGTCCGTATGAACACACGGATTTCAGAGATGGTAAGAGCTACAAGTTCGAGTTTGGTCTCAATTGACTCGATATTTAGTCAGTCAATACAAGAATCTTTTTTTTTTTCGATGCCACGCCCCATTCGCCCACAATGAGCAAAAAACTAGACATACCTCGGAAAAAATCTATATTTTTGGCTAATGTCTCAGTAACTATGGCTCTTAGGAATACCAATTTTGGTATACGTGTTCCTAGAGACCGCATAAATGCAATGACATCAAAAGTTTTGGGCTGCCACGCCCCCTTTTTCCGCAATAAATAAAGGAAAATTTCAAACTTGCATGCCGTTTTTAAGGCATTTTTTCTAATTGTACAGTGTTGTTATTTATGATTCGTTTGAAACTCTCCTGAAAATTTCATAAGAATCCGACCACAAACAAGAACGAAATGAAGCAACAAAGATTTTATTCGAGAGCAATGAGTGCGAGAGTGACAGCGCTAGTCATGCCGACCAATAGTATTCATACACACATATGTATGTGCATACATTTAACGTCAAACAAATTTGTATGTACATACAGACAAACACATGTATGTTCAATTATGCTTAGCTTTTTTTTTTTGTTTTAACGTGTTCTAATACAAGAACTATCTATAGTAATATCCGGATACCGATTTAAGCACTGTAATTGGAAATAAAAGTAGAGAGTATTATACGGTCGGGCTCGTTCGACTGTACTTTTCTTACTTGTTTAGTAATGTTATAACATATTTAAATACTAAATTAAATGTTTCTAGCATAATTGCAACTAGTGCCGACCGAGCTTCAAAGCTTAGTTAAAAACGTGTTTTGTCCTGATATTTGAATCTGTTATGCTAAATGCAACAAATTAAGTGAATAAAAGTAAAAATTAAATTAGAAACACATTAATCTTTAATTAAAAACATAAGGTAATAACAATCAGTCAGGATAACTTCTCTTTAGGGTTTTTTTTTACAGTCCGGATACAATTTCCTATGTTCCTGGACACAGCGCAGCAAGAACTGCTTTTGTTCTTCTTCGGCAGTAATAAGTCCGTTGCATTAATTTAACAGCCCTTTCAGCAATATCATTTACAACACTTAAATAGCTTATTCTTTTCTTAGCTTCCAGAAAACCAGCATTATTACTCCAAGAAGATACATCTTCCTTTAGAAAACTGTCATCGATCTGCAGTCGTGAAAAAAATTGTTTGCTCTTTTCCGATACGAAATCATCCAGTGTTTTGTCTGAAAATAAAAGAAAATGTCAAATAACAAACAAAAAATCAACAAAAATTTTAAAATGCCACAAAAAGTAAATTAAACGTACCAAACAACTTTTGAGTCAGTTCTCCCTTCGACGGGTCATAGCGTTTGCTTAAATCTGAGAATTTGTTCCTGTTAAAGTTGGCAATCATTTTCTTCTTAGTTTGGTTATTAACTTCATCATCAAACAGTGATAGAATGACTGTCTCTTCACATAAATACCACAAGTGATGGCTAAACTTGCTTATAGAAGTTTTAGAAATTATAGAAGCTTTAGAAATTTTTCGTACTCCTTTAACATTTTCAAGAAGCGCAAATCTTGGTAAGGTGCTTTGGTCGCCACTGTGCATTGGAGCCAAGGTTTAACGTATATTATCACGACAAATAAGCAAACATCTCGTAGATTTTTTTTATAAAACAATGCCTAGCCACGTTTCTAAGAGGGCTACGAGGACCATTAGGACCCATTATACGAGGAAGAGACCCATTAGACATTATTACAGCCTATGAGTTAGCAATAGCTGAAAAAGAAATTTTTAAAAACCAGAGACAAGCTAGATCTTGGGGTCAAACAAATCAAAACTCTAATAGATATAACAATAATTTTAAGGGTCAAGAGAAAAATAGAACATAAAATCAACAAAGTGGGGAGAAAACTAATTACAATAAAAACCGTATAGCCGTTATAACACTAATAAGGAGCAACATAATGGCCAGTTTGAACGTAATGACAGAGAAACTTATAGTGGACAAACAACAAACAATAAGTTTTCTCAACACTCGTATAAATCGTTAGAATCTAGAGACGAAGTAAAAAAAAAAATAAGTAAGAAATGCTACAGTCGAGCGCGCCGACTGTAAAAGACCCCGTACTCTCCTTGTATTCGAAATTAATATTTGAATACGGTTGTAATTTAAAATTTAAGCTTTAAAATTAAATTTTAAAAAAAAAATTTGATTCAGTCATTGATGGAATTCGAACCCGCGCTTACCGAAGCAAGTTCCATATTATGCTCCAACCCTATTAGTTACACCACACCATTCATTTGGCAGAAATTTGATTATTTGCATTTATATATAGTAATGTAGTTATTTAAAAAATAAAAAAATATATAAATTTCTGGGTCTGTGCCGGGTTCGAACCGCAGACCATTGGCTGTTGCACCAGTTAAAATTCTTTATTTACATTTTTGTTTGAAATTTAAAAAAGTATATTAATAAATTCCACTGTCGGGAATTGAACCTGCGAACTTATACGCAAGTTGCAGAACACGCCGCAACACTACTAATTGCACCAACCCCTCCTTGTGAGACGGCTCCGATTATTTTCATTAAGATATAACACTGCTAAATTATAACATTTAAAATTAAAAAAAAAAATGTAATTTCTGAGTCTGTGCCGGGGTTCGAACCGCAGGTCTTGTGTTTACAAGCAAGAGCGTGGGCCACGCGGACCACGCTCTCTTTGCAAACTATTGCGGCTAATGTATATATAAACATACAGTTATCTATTTTCTTTTAACCACGTGCATTGACACTGCGATTCAAGCAACACTTTGTTACCTAATTGCTCAGTTGTTAATAGTTGAATTTTTATGCAACTTTCAGGGTAGTTTAATATGATTTGTCTTTAAACAAAATTTTTAATTACAGTACTGTACTATATTAGCAAATGCTTTAAAAACGACATGTAAGTTTTGAAAAATTTTTTTTAGTTCGTGTGGGAAAAGGAGGCGTGGCAGACTAAAATTTATTAATGACGTGGCATTTGTGCTGTTTCCAGGAACCTGCATACCAGAATTGGTGTTCCTATGTGATATAATTACGGAGATATTCGCCGAAAACATCAATTTTTTCCGAGGTGTGTCTAGTTTTTTGCCTATTGGGGGGGTGGTGGGCGATCGTTCTTTCATGCGAAAGAAGGTCTTCCAAATTGAGGCTTTGGTCTGCCCTTCGACTTCTCCGAGGAGTTGTCTGCCAGATTAAAGTGCTCTGGTAGGACTTCGTGAATTGGCACAAGTGCCGCATCACTGCCAGATTAAAGTGCTCTGGTAAGACTTCGTGACTTGGCACAAGTGCCGCATCACTGCCAGATTAAAGTACTCTGGTAAGACTTCGTGATTTGGCACAAGTGCCGCATCACTGCCAGATTAAAGTGCTCTGGTAGGACTTCGTGATTTAGTACAAGTACCGCATCACTGCCAGATTAAAGTACTCTGGTAAGACTTCGTGGCATGGTCCAGGTTCCAGTACCACTTCCAGTTTTGGTCATCACTGACCCGGCACTGGTTGATCCTGGGTGTCCTCCTGAAGGATCATCCCTCGCCGCCGTCTAACAAACGCCTCTTTCGCAAACAACTCCAGTCTGCGGAGCTGTTCCGGTGTATCCAGGACCCGGGAAAAATCCCAACCGGCGTCCCCTCCTCTCACACCAAGTCCGTCGAGGTCTCGCAAATCTGCATAGAGGGGGCAAGCAACTAGCACGTGCTGCCAGTCCTCGCACTCAGCACCGCATTGACACGCGGGCGTTGTGCTCAGAGTTCTCCGATGCAGAAACGCGTTCAGCGATCCATGGCCCGTCAGCAGGAATCCAGCGTGGAGACTAAATCCAAAGTCCATCCGGCTGAAGACAAAGCGTGTGTCCGGGATAAAGCGATGAGTCGGTCGACCGTGCTCATCGTCATCCCACCTGCGTTGCCACTCGCAGCACATGCGCTCGTCCAGCATCGCCTTCATCTGCCTCCGATCTAGATTTGCCAGATCCAGACCGTACAGCCAATCGCTATCCTCCAGCGGGTGGGCACGCTTGACTTTGAACATGATTGCCAATTTCTTGGCAACCAGGTCCAAAGGTGGAGCTCCAGCAAGCACCTGCAGTGCCACGGTGGACACTGTTCGGCATACCGCAAGGCATCCTAAGAGCATGACTCTTTGGCAGGAGATGAGGCGCCTCCTGGCCCCCGACTCTCTCCCAACCACGGAATACCACACCGAGGCACCAAATAGTGCACAGGGCACCATGAGTCCGGCATAAATGGTGCGTTTCGCTCGGGGACTGAGACCCCAGTCGACCCGCAGCACGCGACTCAATGCTCCGACGACTCCAGCCAGCTTTCCTCGCAATCCTGCGATATGCGGTTGGAAATTCAACCTCTCGCCGACTGTGATGCCAAGGTACCGGTACTGAGTGACGTACGGCAGACTCGCTCCTGCGACTCGTACCAAGGGTGGCCTGGAAGCGGCCAATCTCCCCTTCAACATCATCATTGCCGTCTTGCTGGTTGAGATCGAGACTCCGACCTCAGCTCCCCAGGCTCCCACGACGGACATCAGCTCCTCACCTCGTCTCTCCAGTTCGGCTCTCGACCTTCCTTCGACGAGAACCAGCAGATCGTCGGCGTATGCGCTGAAAACGCACAAGGGCTCCAAACGCTGGAGTAGCACATCCATCATGGTGTTCCAAATGAACGGCCCACTGATGGATCCTTGTGGACAGCCTCGAGTCACCTCGACGTCGACCTCTCCAAATCTGCTGGTCATCCTCGCCCTCCTGCCGCAGAAGAAGCTTCTCCACAAGCTGGCTTCCTGGCATCCTAGGGCTATTAAGCGGCGCATCGCGGCGCTCCACTCAATGTTGTCGAAGGCTCCTTTGAAGTCAACGAACAGACCTAGTACGTAGTTCGCCTGGCTGGCGGCTACGCTGGTCTGGACATGCCTCCACGCGTCCTCCACGCAGTGTCCAGGTCGAAAGCCGAATTGCCATCGATTTCCATCCGGGAGCACCTCCTTCATCCGACTCACCATGATCCCCTCCAGCACCTTGCCAAACACTGGCAGCAGGCAGATACCCCGATAGGATGCTGGATTGCTCCTATCCTTGTCGGGGCCCTTGAGGAGCGCCACTACTCGCGGGCACTTCCACTCAAGTGGGAAATATCCCTCTGCCACACAACGGGAAAGCAACGTTGTGATGTGCTCGGGGATGGCACGCCATACAGCCTTGCAGATACCGCCTGTAATGCCGTCCAATCCGGGAGAGCGCCTGCTCTTCAACCGGGCGACGCATGCTCCGACCTCGAAAGCTTCGAGAGCCGGTGCAGCTCCGTTCTGGATGACAATGTCGTCACTCGCTTCTGCAACTGGGAAAAAGTTGCGGAGGAGGAGACTCGCGCAGTCGTGCCAAGTTACAACCAGCCTGTCATCCGAACGAAGGCATCCCAGATCTGCGGACCGCTTTCGTCCTCGGCATATCCGGTATACGTGCCCCCATGGGTCATCCCTGTGGTCTCCAACGAAGCTCCGCCAGTGATCCTCCTTCGTCTTCAGGATGAGCTTCTTGAACTCGCGAACGGCTGTTCGCAGATGAGAAGCAAGAAGCTGCGCAGAGTCATGATCTCTGCGCCGAGCATCCTGGAGCCTCCGCCTCAGTCTCCTGACCTCCCGGCGTTTGGTACTCAGCTCTGTGGTCCACCACTTCACCTTTCCCGTGGCTCTGGACGGCCTGCGGCCCAGCACCCTGTCGCACACGGACTGTACGGCAAGGCGTAGTGCAGACACCGAGGAGTCCAACGGCGAATTCCTGATATCCTCCAAGGGAAGGTGCTCCAGGATTTCCTCTACCAGCTCCGAGTCAAACAGTCGCCAATTTGCATTGTTGAGCTTCCAGGACGGTACAGGAGCATATGTGCTCTCAACTGTATCTGGGGACGGCGATACCACAACAGTAATCATGTTATGGTCGCTAAGGTCCCACTCGTCCACACTCCAGTCATACGCGGCCCACGTAGACGCTGCTCTGTTGGCAAATGTCACGTCGATATCGCTCTGTCCACGGCGATTGTCGAACGTAAATACCTCGCTGTATCGATTGAGGACTTCGGCTCCGCTCCCTACGATCCAATCCTCCAGCTGCTCACCCCGATTGTAGTTCAGCTGACCACGAAAACTTTCGTAGCGCTTACTGAACCACATCAGGGATACAGCATTTGCGTCTAGGCTGAGGATGACCGGAGTACTGCTCGCCTGTAGCAGTACGGCATCCATATACGCTAGATCTCGCATTATCGATACAGCTTGTGCATGGCAGTACAGTGAGGTCAGGTAGAATGAGCCATTTCTACCAGTGACCCTCACGCATACTCCAGCCTCGGTGATCAGCGACTCGACTGGTAGGCAGATGGCATCTGGGTCGTCGACGATGACGGCGGCGTTTCTCCTGCGTCCATCGAACAGCTTACTGCCGAACACTCTCATCCCGGATGGGAATCCTGTGATTCGGCCCGCTTCGTCCGAATACGGCTCTTGCAGCAGCGCAAAGGTGTGGCCAAGTTCGCGCATACGTACACCAATGTCGATGCACGCAACGCGTCCCCGACCACAGTTGGCCTGGATGAGCCCAAACATGTTAGTGTCTGGACTGCACCCTTGCCAACACTGCCCCGTAGATCGGGCACGATGCTGAGAGCATCGAATGCCCCGAAGGCAGCCCCTTGAAGCGGCAATTCCGGCAGTCCACCGGGTTCACACACTTCGCTGCAACGTGGCCTGTTTGTCCACACTGGCGGCACACGTCCTGCTTGAAGCGGCACTGAGACACCTTGTGGTCAAATCCGACGCACCTATGGCAAGCATAGGTACGGACGAGCGACCGGCAGCGGTACGAAAACCACTTGATGTAGACCCGACCGGCCCTCTCAAGTATGGCCAGCGCTTTCTCGTCCACGTCTAGCGTCAGCGACACACTGGCGCCATCCGTGACGGACCAAGGCTTCGACTCCAAGTGCACAGCCTTCTTGAAAGCAGCCGCCGTCATTTCCTCCTGGAAGTTGTTTGCAAACAACTCCTCCATGAAGAGCTCCGGCTCTATGCTGGTGTCCACGTCGAACACCGTGACCTTGGGTCTGACACCCTGGCTCTGCTGGACTTTGAGTCCAACCTCTGCGAACTTCTTGTTCGCCACCACGCGCTTAATCTCGCTCGCCGACGGCGTGCGGATGATGGCTCCTCCGCGCTTCACCTCACGCACTTCGTGCACGCGTACACCAAGTGCGGGCGCAACTTCCCGGCGAACGCGCTCAGCGACCTGCTGTGGCGTCTCCTCGGGATTGCTGCTGGTCACCATTGCTGACCAGGTCTCCGGAGGCCTCCGGAAGCTGGGAGCAGCAATGGGAGCTGCAGCAGCGGCGGCGTAGCTAGCAACAGCTGGCTGTACCGGAGCGGGCGCCTGTGGTGCGGGCTGTCCACCCGAGAGGCTCTGCAGCATCGCGTTCCTCACGGCGAGCGACATGGCCAGTTCCTCCAGGCGCTTGATGGCAGCCGAGATCTCCCTCGCTGCATCCTTCGGTACACCCACCATGGCATTCCGGAACCCCTCTCCTGCTGCAGAGATCTCCGCCAGAACCGCGGGCGTTCCTCCTGCCACTATGCGCCAGGCCGGGCACAGGGGCACTGCAGAGGCAGCGGCGGACACGGCAACGGGGACGGCGGCGGGTGCATCAGTAGGCACGGCAGCGCGGGCGACAACGGGGGCGGTAACGGGAGCGGGAACGGGGGCGGGAACGGGGGCGACCGCGGGGGCTGCGATCGGGGCAGCGGCGGGGGCAGCGGCGACGGGAGGAGCAACGACTCCTGCAACCACGGGGGCGGCGGCTCTCGCGGACACGTCGCTCTCATCCGCTGAGCTCGCGTCTCTCACACGCAGCTTTCGCGGGGGCGACTCCATCGGCGGCGGCATGGCTACATCGGCCAGCGTCTGCGCGCGGGTGTCGGTCCGACCTCCACCTCCTCGACCACGCCTCTTCCTCCCCGACGAACGCGCACTGGCAGCACTGCTGCTCGCGTCGCTCTCCATATCGCCTTTGTGCTAGGCAACAGTTCCCGGAGAATCACTCGCCCGAAAGTATGTACTACTTTTCTCCCGAAAGTATGCCGCACTTTTATTCGGCGCACAAAAGTATGCCGCACTTATAAAGTCTCTGCTGCCTTCTGATTGGCTGGCCAATCAGCAACGCGCAGCGGTACTCCGCACACGTATGCACAAACACAGACGCAGCAGCGAGATTCTTATCAGCGAACGGTCGCTAATAAGCACTTTAAAAGTTGTTTTGTTGTCCAAAACTCGCGTGTTTACCGTTGGTTAGTGAAACTCAAAAACGTAAACAATAAACGAAACGCGCGCACAGCGGAAAAAACACGTCTGCTCTCGACGACAATCAAAAGCGAACTGAGTAGATAGGGACAGTAGGAATCTCGTTAATCCATTCATGCGCGTCACTAATTAGATGACGAGGCATTTGGCTATTTTTTTTTCTGTCGCATTTATCTGGCAAGCCAGCGTTACACCCACTACCCAGAACAGTCTGGGAGTGAAGTGATCACATGCGTTACTTTGTACCTTTTTAAGATGTTATGCCAAGGTAGCAGGCGTTTAGAAGAGGATCCATAGTATTTAGATAGTCAATGTGTTCCGCCACGAAACCCAGTGTGATACATGAAGGTCTTAAAGCCATAGACTCCACTAGACACCACCCTGGCACTAATGACATTGCTGTCATCAGCGTTTAGAACACCGAGAGCCATCAGCCTTTTTACGGACTGATAACTCCAAATGCCCCGCCAGTTTAATGTAGCAGAGACGAATTCAATGTCCGCATGTACCGGAAAACTCCTCCGCAATGAGGTCCGTACGTCCGTCCTGTCATAGATCGCGACTTTGCTATGGTGGGCAGAGTCGAGATCCAGTCCGTCAGTCACAATCTGTGCGTCCAGTACTATTGTCTTTTCACGTCGGATAGCTACCAGGTCCGGCTTAAACATCCTGGTCTCTCCCTGCAGACTCGGTTCAGCAATGACGGAGAAGCCTCTCGACTCAAGCCCCTTCTTGAGACGATTAACAACTCCGTTGTGTCTAGCCACCCGCCTCCCATGCGTACGATGACATTTTTGCAGAATGTGGTTTAGTGATTCGGGAGCATCACAACCTGCACGACACTGCCTCCCCAATTCGTGCCTTCCCCTTGTGGTACGAGACCTCGTAGGTAGGGCATTTATCCGCAGCTTGATTCCATTCAGATAAGCTTTACCGGTAAGCAAACGCGTGGGCTGAACAACCCACCCGTGTTGCGGAGCGAAACGCCCTGCTTCACGGAGACCGCTGCCGTCAACAGACATGTGCAATCTGTTCGCCCAGTACGAATCTATCTTTGAACGTGATGACAGCTCATTAACTCCAGCCTTTAATCTATCTCGGGCCTTGCGTTGCTCGATATCTAAGAAAGCACTTGCCACCCCTGATTGCTCGAGGTGAGGCCATTTTATCCCAGATAATCGGTTAATACGCAACATCGGCGCTATCCAACGAATCGAAGGAATCCCGAGACCCCCACTAACGTGAGGGGCATGAAAGAATGCAACTGACACATCCAATGGAAGATCTAACCACTTCCTAACGATAGACCGCACCAGTCTGTCACACTTTCTCAGAACGCCTAACGACACACTTCCAAGGGTTAGCTTGTGATAAAGTTGTGGAATTAGGACAGTTCTGAGGGCGAACAACTTCTGTTGAGGCTTCAGGGGTGACCGCGTTAATATATCCAACTTTGGACCAATGTCCTCGGAAGGATTATAACGGGCCCTCCCTTCCGCAGAGAACCTAATGCCAAGATACTTCCATTCCTCGGAGCGCTTCAGAGCTGGACACGTGCGCGAACCTATGCAGAAGCTCCGTGGTTCGACCACAGTACACTTCTGCTTCGGTTGCCCTTTTATGCTAACAGTAAAACACTTGTTAGCATTTAAGGTAAGCCCAACGGAAGACAGAAAGTCAACCGTGGTATCCAATAGTGTCTGAAGACCCTTTGGTGTAGAAGCAAATAACATCAAGTCATCTGCGAACGCTGCTGCGCTTGTCTTTGCATCACCAACGTGGACACCTATTTCGGCAGGCAACGACCTGAGCAACCGATCGATGATCAAATTGAACAGAACGGGGGACAAAGGATCACCCTGCTTCACACCTCTCGCAGGAATGAATACCTCTGAACCCCAGCCGTCACCGCTTAGATAGGTGCCACCTCCCTTGTACGTTGTCCGTACGTAGTCGACAAAGGCCTTTGGGGCACCGTATGCGGCAAGCGTTTCGAACACTGCGTCGTGCGATACAGAGTCGAATGCCTTGCTAACATCGAGAGTGCCGATGTAGCAGGACGCATGCCGTCGGTGATGATCCCTTAGGACCAAGTCAACTATTGTCGCGTTATCGGCGCAACCGTCTGTGGGAAGGAACCCCCGCTGACGCGGATCCCAGCTGATTGATGAGGTCAGCCGGGATGCCAAAATGGCATTGAGTTGTCTAACCACAATCGAAGGCACCGATATCGGACGAAAGTCTTGCGGAAGACGTGCCTTCGCCGACTTCGGAATGAAGACGGTTCGGGCCGTTCGGAAGAGTACGGGCAAATCTCCGCACCAAAGGATCAGATTCATTATGCGAAGCATAACCCCGTTGGGAATATCTCTGGCGATTTTCGCCGATATCCCGTCAGGCCCTGGTGACGAAGTCAATGACACTTTATGCGCCCTTAGGTCCCTAATACAAATAGGCGACCATACCCCCTCGAGTGCGTGACCCATGTTGGGCACTGTGGTTCTACACGAGGATGGGCTAGGCTGTGTCATGACCTGTTTCCAGTATGGAATCATGATCTCCTGGCTTGGCAATGTCGACTCGTCGGTTCCATCAAGCAAGGATTTTATGCATCGGCCTTTGTGTTTGTCCCAGTTACGCTGAACCCTGGCGTACTGTTGCCTTCTACTTTGCCTCCTATTGCGAGGTATTGGGCGGGATACTCTCGCCGGAACGGGGCGGTCGTTCCGAATCGGAAATAATTCCTGGAGGTAGTTGGACAAACGCTGGAGAGTTGCCACTTTGCCCAAAGTCTGCGCCTCATCTACGATGGATTGCAAGACTTCGACTCTCCAAGACCTTCTGCATGCGACGGGGGGTAAAGCCCGAAGCATCCGCATGAGGATATCGTCCGAACGATTCAGTGGAGCGATTGGAGCTCTCCTAGACGTTGAGGGGGAAACGGACTCACTTAAACTAGGGCGGCGCCGTATGGTCGGAGATTCATGTGCTGCTGGGATAGGAGCTGCTTGCCCTCTTAGCCGCTCTATTATTGCCTTATAGCTATCCCTCTGTCGACATTTCTTTATTGCATCGACACTGCGGTGGGTGTAAACTTCCGCTAGCTTTTTATTAATGAATCTCTCACCATTTGCTGTGAGTTCGATTTCCTTCCTCGCCATCATGGACAACTCTTCCTCGTTCCACCTGGCTTTCACGTCAACACGCAAACGAAGCTGATCAAGCCTGTCTTTGTGCTGACGCGACATGTGAACACCGAGTCCAGTCTTCGACGTAAAAGACCGCCCGCATTCACAACAAGGAAACGTAGGTTGCACACCAACCACTACGTTCCTCTCCTGATGGGTCCCACGGCTAGAGGCCGTAGGATTTCTGGTTGAACTATGTTCAGCTATCCGAGGCTCATTTTCGCTAGTTGCACCATCAGTTGGACGGTCCAAAGGGCTGGTAACCCCTTGGACCCATTCGCCGCTCGCATTAGCTACTAATACAGTGTTTTTCACTGATATTAGCACCCGGAGGATACCACGGGGAGGCCACAACTACTGTGGGACAAAATTTGTCTACGAGTCGACTTGACTTTGATGACTTACGAATTACGGTTTTATCCCCTTCTGCATCTCGGTCCTTTGATCCCTAAGAGAGTCATAGTTACTCCAGAGCACTGGGCAGAAATCACATTGTGTCAACACCCGCTAGGGCCATCACAATGCTTTGTTTTAATTAGACAGTCGGATTCCCCAAGTCCGTGCCAGTTCTGAATTGATTGTTAATTGATAATCGTTATAATTTAAAAGAACTAACTGGTTACCCAATTAGTATTCTTAAAAATTTTAGCAAGAAAGTTCCACAATTGGCTACGTAACTAAACTATCCGGGGAACAAGAAACTACCATAAATGATAGAAACTCTATTTACCCAGAACGAGCACATAAACCATGTTATTGTTTCCCAATCAAGCCCGACTATCTCAATCTTCAGAGCCAATCCTTATCCCGAAGTTACGGATCTAATTTGCCGACTTCCCTTACCTACATTATTCTATCGACTAGAGACTCTTCACCTTGGAGACCAGCTGCGGATATTGGTACGGCCTGTTGAGAAGTTTGCGTGTCCCCACCATAAATTTTCAAGGTCCGAGGAGAAAATATCGACACAACAGTATATGTCATGCTCTTCTAGCCCTCTACCATTCTCTGTGGGAAAGTTTCGTGGTGGTGGGGTATAAAAAAAAAAAAAAAACTCTTCGGTCTGGGGGGGTTTTTTGTGGGGGGTTGGGGGGGGGGGGGGGGGGGGGGGTTTTTTTAAAAAAGAAGGGTTGGGGATTGGCTTTTTTTTTTTTTTTTTTTTTTTTTTTTTTTTTTTTTTTTTTTTTTTTTTTGTTTTTTTTTTTTTTTTTGGGTGGGCCTTTTTTTTTTCCATTGTACCTTCCTACTCACTAAAGTTTCAAAATTTATATTACAAGTAATATAAATCATCTACTTTAGCGGTAATGTATAGGTATACAACTTAAGCGCCATCCATTTTAAGGGCTAGTTGCTTCGGCAGGTGAGTTGTTACACACTCCTTAGCGGATTTCGACTTCCATGATCACCGTCCTGCTGTTTTAAGCAACCAACGCCTTTCATGGTTTCTGAATGAGTTGTTAATTTGGGCACCGTAACATTACGTTTGGTTCATCCCACAGCGCCAGTTCTGCTTACCAAAAGTGGCCCACTGGGCACATTATATCATAACCTTAAACTTCATATCAAGAAAGTTAAGGTTCTTACCCATTTAAAGTTTGAGAATAGGTTAAGATCGTTTCGACCCTAAGGCCTCTAATCATTCGCTTTACCAGATAAGATTATTTTATACAACAGTTAAATGCACCAGCTATCCTGAGGGAAACTTCGGAAGGAACCAGCTACTAGATGGTTCGATTGGTCTTTCGCCCCTATACTCAATTCTGACAATCGATTTGCACGTCAGAACTGTTTCGGTCTTCCATCAGGGTTTCCCCTGACTTCAACCTGATCAAGTATAGTTCACCATCTTTCGGGTCACAGCATATTTGCTCAAGGTACGTTCCAGTTAGAGGCATAAATAATATAAATATCATCTGTAAGGAAGTTTCTCGGGCCGGGGTATGTCACAGTCGGCCAGGGTACTCACAGAATTTATATGTTTTATTAGGAACGCCTGGTAAAGAGACGCAGTGACGCAATGGGGGAGTGGTCATTGTAAATGGGAAAGTGGACGAAGAGTTGTTAGAAGGAGCAGGGAGATGGAGCGATAGTAATTCACCAATAGTAGAGTCAGGTACTCCCATTGGGTAAAGTCACCGATACGACATCGCACGCATGAAGGCAGCTACCGGATCTCGGTCTCGGTAGTCGCTGGCGTGGAGGAATGACTGGTCAAGGGCCACAAGGAACCACGACTTTTATGTAATAGCAGAGTGATACTACTCTATTAAGTCGAAGTCGCTGGGCAGCGTATGTGCTCGGTAGGGACACGACGGGGAAACGATGGTTGTGCGGACCCGCTGGACCACGACTTCCACGCAATAGTAGAGTTGTAACTGCTCCTACTGCGTAAATGTCGCGGATTTCCACGTTAGCGTCCCCCACTGCTGAAGCGGCTACCAGATCTTGGTCTTAGTAGTCGCTGGCGCGGGGTTGACTAACGCCTGCGCAAGCACCGGGTACCTGAGACGAACGACTGAGAGGGGGCCGCAGCGCAAACGGTGAATTGCAACACCCGCTCAACAGAAGAGTGAGACTACTCCTGGTGGGTAGGAGTTGCGCTCGCCACTACTAACACGCACCGCCAGGCGGGGCTACCAGATTATGGTCTTGGTAGTCGTTGCGCGGTTGTTGTATACACTGCACGAGGTACCAACAGAGATGAACCCAGGGGCAGAGTGAACACGATGCATACGATGAGTCACACCTTCGCTCAATAGTGGAGTACAGCTGCCCCTATTGAGTAGATTCGATCACCGATATTGGCACACACCTCCACGAGAGGCTACCAGATTATTGTCTTGGTAGCCGCTGGTGTGAAGTTGCTACACATGCACTGCGCGGACACCCGTTATATAGGAGAGGAACACACACTGCTAATTATGACGCGCGTTAAATTTATTTTTTTGTTCATCTGTCCGTTTGTATTTTTCGATATATTTATTTAATTTTCACTTATAAGTATGTATATTATAGACCGATAAAATCAGTCCAAATGCCCTATCCGCACAATTTATTATTGTTGTTTTTGTATTTAGCTTACGGTGGGCTCTTTGTGTTTGTTGTTTCCAAATTGCTGTTCCAATCGTTCTGCTTGTGATTATTCTGCTCGTGTGGGGGGTCTTCGTAGTTTTGTAAATCCGTAGCCGTTGGTCATGTTTCCTGGTGTTTGCGTTGTCACTTGTGTTCGTCGCGATCTACGTGTACTTTTTCGTATGTCCACTCGATCGAAGCTCGTAAATCCTATCTAGCCACAATTAATTAGAGCATCAATTGTCAAATTTCTGCCGACGTCGCCTATTTCGCTGCTCTGCCTTGACACACATATTTTGTGCACAATGCAGCGGCGCTTTTCCCGGCTTTGATCGTTGTTTTGCATATCTTGCTGTTAGGCAGCGCTGCTTACGCCTTGCCGCCGTTTCGTCGCGTGCCAAATTCAAGTCGACGCAGACGGCCGCTTCGTTCTTGTCTCTGTCGCTATAGTCTCGGTGACTGTTGACGTAGCGGTAGCGTTGTGTAGATTTTGTTTCGTTGGCCATACATTGTATGTGTGCGTGTGTAGTGGCCGTTGTTTCGTTTTGCCAGTCTGTCGATTTGCTAGCACTGCGCATGCGTCGTCGCTTTTGTTTTTTCGATGCTCTTTGATCTCGCTGTGTGTGCGTGTGCGACAAGTGTACTTGTTTTTGTTGCTGCTTCAGTGAGACATTATCCCCTTATCTTTGTTCCTGCCGCGTGGGAGTCCCGTTTTTCTGGGTCGGTGCGAATTCCCCTTATGGGGCGTCCATCATACATAACTATATAGAACGCCCCGGGATTGTGTTAATTAACTATAAATAGCTAAAAAACTAATCCCATTATTAGTCAAGTTAATTACGCTATTAGGTTTTTATCCCAATAACTTGCACATATGTTAGACTCCTTGGTCCGTGTTTCAAGACGGGTCCCGAAGGTATCCTGAATCTTTCGCATTGTTAATCATACAAGTGCATATAATAAACACAAAAACCAATGATAATCATGCCATTATATAATTCCGAAAAATTAACGCACTGTATTCATATAAATCTATCAGCACTTTACCAAATTAAAGACATTTATTTTATGTTAAAATGCAAGCACTTTAATTTAAATAAACTTTTATCTAAAATTTTTTGATAAATTATTTTTAACTAATAGATTACAATGTCCTTATATGGAAAAAATGCACACTATTATCATAATATTGTTTAAATATTACAAGTCTAATGATGAATTTTCCATAACGGATATTCAGGTTCATCGGGCTTAACCTCTAAGCAGTTTCACGTACTATTTAACTCTCTATTCAGAGTTCTTTTCAACTTTCCCTCACGGTACTTGTTTACTATCGGTCTCATGGTTATATTTAGTTTTAGATGGAGTTTACCACCCACTTAGTGCTGCACTATCAAGCAACACGACTCTTTGGAAACACCATCTAATAATCATTAACGTTATACGGGCCTGGCACCCTCTATGGGTAAATGGCCTCATTTAAGAAGGACTTAAATCGTTAATTTCTCATACTAGAATATTGATGTTCCATACACTGCATCTCACATTTGCCATATAGACAAAGTGACTTAGTGCTGAACTGATTTCTTTTCGCTCGCCGCTACTAAGAAAATCCTTGTTAGTTTCTTTTCCTCCCCTAATTAATATGCTTAAATTCAGGGGCTAGTCCCATATGAGTTGAGGTTGTATAAATACTTAATAATGTTTAAAATAAACATATTGAAATATACTATTATTTTGAAGTTCCATATATTAACAAAAAATATTCTTTTTCTCATCATTAATAAGAGGCAATTCTAGTTTAAAAAAAAAAAAAACATTTCTTTTATGCTAGACATTCCTCAGTATTTATTTGAATCGAATAAAGAAAATATAATTCTTCATGTTTCTCTTACAAATAATACACAATAGAGAGGTATAGTAATTTCATTATTTTATTAATATTATGAATATATTATGTGAATTACACATATATTATCCAATAATATACCATATGCTTGAAATTTATACAAATTTTAAGCAACTTATTTAGCATAGTCTTACAACCCTCAACCATATGTAGTCCAAGCAGCACTCTAAAATTAATTAAAGTACATAACAGCATGGACTGCGATATGCGTTCAAAATGTCGATGTTCATGTGTCCTGCAGTTCACACGATGACGCACAGTTTGCTGCGTTCTTCATCGACCCATGAGCCGAGTGATCCACCGCTTAGAGTGATTCAAATTTTGTTTTATTTCATTACGTCAAAATTTTTTTTTATTGAAAGAAATTAAAAATACACCATTTTACTGGCATATATCAATTCCTTCAATAAATTTTTTTATACCTAAAAAATGTTTCGAAATGTCTTAGTTTTACATAATCGGTTATAATGCGATATTTGACAATAATTTTATAAATATACTAGCTTAATCATCATAATCAATATATGTAACACATTAACCTGAACGCAGGTACAACAATATAATTTTAGGTTGTTGCGTTTATACAATGTATGCGCATGTTAAAATGAACAATACATCTGTGCAACGCATGTATACTATGGTACGTATACACGCAAGTTTTTGTTATACATATTTCTTAGAAAAATGTATATATTTTAATTGATATTAAAAAATTTTATATTTCTTAATTAAAAGAATATAAAATTTTATATAATTAACGGTTAGAAACATTATACAATAATGATCCTTCCGCAGGTTCACCTACGGAAACCTTGTTACGACTTTTACTTCCTCTAAATAATCAAGTTCGGTCAACTTTTGCGAAACAGCCGCAACACGCAAGGCGTCACAGTGATCACGTCCGGAGACCTCACTAAATAATTCAATCGGTAGTAGCGACGGGCGGTGTGTACAAAGGGCAGGGACGTAATCAATACGAGTTAATGACTCACACTTACTGGGAATTCCAAGTTCATGTGAACAGTTTCAGTTCACAATCCCAAGCATGAAAGTGGTTCAGCAGTTTACTCGGACCTCTCGGTCTAGGAAATACACGTTGATACTTTCATTGTAGCGCGCGTGCAGCCCAGGACATCTAAGGGCATCACAGACCTGTTATTGCTCAATCTCATTATTGCTAGACACAATTTGTTCATTTAAGAAGCTAGTGTCCTTATAATGGGACAAACCAACAGGTACGGCTCCACTTATATAAACACATTCAAACACAATAAACATTTTACTGCCACCACGAATGAAGGCTATATAAGCTTCAACACCATAATCCTGAAGATATCTATTTAATATATTTGAGTCTCGTTCGTTATCGGAATTAACCAGACAAATCACTCCACGAACTAAGAACGGTCATGCACCATCACCCATAAATTCGAGAAAGCGCTATTAATCTGTCTTACACACTTATGTTCGGACCTGGTAAGTTTTCCCGTGTTGAGTCAAATTAAGCCGCAGGCTCCACTCCTGGTGGTGCCCTTCCGTCAATTCCTTTAAGTTTCAGCTTTGCAACCATACTTCCCCCGGAGCCCAAAAGCTTTGGTTTCCCGGGAAGCGACTGAGAGAGCCATAAAAGTAGCTACACAAAATTCCTAGCTGGCATCGTTTATGGTTAGAACTAGGGCGGTATCTGATCGCCTTCGAACCTCTAAGTTTCGTTCTTGATTAATGAAAACATCTTTGGCAAATGCTTTCGCTTAAGTTAGTCTTACGACGGTCCAAGAATTTCACCTCTCGCGTCGTAATACTAATGCCCCCAAAGTGCTTCTATTAATCATTACCTCTTGATCTGAAAACCAATGAAAACAGAACAGAGGTCTTATTTCATTATCCCATGCACAGAATATTCAGGCATTTCAAGCCTGCTTTAAGCACTCTAATTTGTTCAAAGTAATTGTACCGGTCCACAATAACACTCGATGAAGAGCACTAATGCAGGTTTTTAAATAGGAGGAATACATAATGTTGAAGCGTAGATTAAGTTAGGTTAATTAAGATAAAACTCACTGAGTTTGTAGTTTAAGTAGGTAAGAGAACTATTGAAGTCGTAGCATAAGTAGCTTTAAGTCATGCATGTGAAATTTCTCTTATACTAAGTTAGCCTAAGAGCTCTGCGCAAATGTAAGCGCAGCAGCAAGTTTCAGTTTCGTTCTCGTTGTTGTATCGATTGCTTGCGTTTCAGCCACCGACACGCCTTTCCGTACACCTTTGTTCTTTTTAGTTGTTGAAATAAATTGTAATTATATTTGAGTTGCAATTTGTTTTATTTAACCTTTTTTTTCGCTCTCGATTTTACATTGGCGCCCGAGCAGGGACTTTGGTTACGGTCGTGGTTTAAATAGTTTAAACATTTTGTCAAGGCTTGGTGGCTGCGCGTATTTCGTGGCCGGTTACCTATTTTTAGGTATAAAAAGAGTATAGGGGTCTATTAGGTTTGTCAGAAGCCAAATGTGCGTAACAGGCAGAAGAAAGCTTTTCCGACCCCATAAAGTATATATATTCTTGATCAGCATCAACAGCCGAGTCGATATAGCAATGTCCGTCTGTCCGTCCGTCTGTATGAACACCTGGATCTTTTAAACTACAAGAGCTAGAACCACCAAATTTGTAATAAAAATTCAAGAACTTTCGCGAGCAGATCAAGTTTATTTCAATTCTGTGCCACACCTCCTACCGCCCCCGCAATAAGCAAAAAACTAGACACACCTCAGAAAAAAAATTGATGTTTTCGGCGAATATCTCCGTAACTATAACACTTAGGAACACCAATTCTGGTACGCAGAGTCCTAGAAACAGCACAAATGCAACGTCATTAAAAATTTTTGTCTGCCACGCCCCCTTTTCCCACACGAACTAAAAAACTTTTCAAAACTTTCATGTCTTTTTAAAAACATTTGCTAATATAGTACAGTATTGTACTATCCCTACTACCCTGAAAGTTGCATAAAAATCCAACTATAAACAACTGAGCAATTAGATAACAAATTATCAATTGAAGCGAGTTGTGAATTCACGTGGTTAAAAGAAAAGGAATAACACTATGCTTATATATACATTAGCCGCAGCACTTCGCAAAGAGAGCGTGGTCCGGGTGGGCCATGCACTTGTTTGTAAACACAAGACCTGCGGTTCGAACCCCGGCACAGACTCAGAAATTAAAGTTTTTTTTTTTTTAATTTTAATTCAGCACTATTATGTCTTAATGAAAATAATCGGAGCCGTCTCACAAGGAGGTGGTGGTGCAATTAGTAGTGTTGCGGCGTGTTCTGCATAAGTTGAGTATAAGTTCGCAGGTTCAATTCCCGACAGTGAAATTTTCTAATATACTTTTTTAAATTTAAAAAAAAAAAAATGTAAATATACAATATTAACTGGTGCAACAGGGCTGGGTTGCGGTTAGTCGTTTGTTTCTAAACCAATGGTCTGCGGTTCGAGCCCGGCACAGACTCAGAAATAAAATTTTTTTTTTGTGCTTGTTATATAATAACTGTTGGACATAACATAACTCCTTACTCAACACTTAAATGTTATGTGCAAAAATTACATAACAGAAATCCCTTAATTTAATATACGTGCACATTGTTTTTATATGAGATCTCTTCTTCTTCATTGAGTTTTTGCTGTATGTAATGTGGCTGGTTGTGTTAAGAAATAAGTTTAATAAAAATCAAAGAATATATAAAATACAAATCATTCAAAGAATATAAGTTTGTTATTAATATAATTTCATGATCATCATAAGGCTCAAATTACATTAATAACATTATTACATGTAAATGAAAATAATCGGATCTCTGTCTAATGTGGGGCGTGGTGCGACTGATAGGGTTGCGGCGCGTTATGCATCCTGCGCAGGTTCAAGTCCCGACAGTGGAGTTTATTAAAATATTTTTTTAATTTCAAACAAAAATGTAAATTAAGAATTTTAACTGGTGCAACAGCCAATGGTCTGCGGTTCGAACCCGGCACAGACCCAGAAATTTAATTATTTTTTTATTTTTAAAATAACTACATTATTTTATATAAATGAAAATAATCAAATTTCTGCCAAATGAATGGTGTGGTGTAACTAGTAGGGTTGCAGCATGGTATGGAACTTGCGTCAGTAAGCGCGGGTTCGAATCTCATCAGTGACTGATTCAAATTTTTTGTTTTTAAATTTAATTTTATAACTTAAATTTTAAATTACAGCCGTATTCAAATATTAATTTCCAATACAAGGAGAGTACGGGGTCTTTTACAGTCGGCGCGCTCGACTGTAGCCTTTCTTACTTGTTTATATATAGCGCTGCTGCTGGTGTGGCGCTGTTCGCCGCTGGACTTGGAAGTTCAAAGACTTTGCCGGTGCCTGTGTTCAGATGATCATCGAGGAAATGAGCGACACATCCAACGACCAGGTAACAGTGCGCAAACGAGTCAGTGCATAAAAATCAGTAATCACATACATACATATCTGTATGCAGTCGCACACTAGAAAATTACCCAAAACAACTTAAATTGTTGGCACAAATGACAATTCGTTTCGGCACTGATTTAATCAATTTTTTGTTTAAGTGAATATATGAAGCAAAACTGCAAACGGCAATAATAAATACACTTAACCATATTCGTGCATTATTTATTCATTTATTTATTAAATTCGCAACATTTGATCTCTCTTATAACCGCGCACATACATACGAACATACATACATATGTGCATTTTTTTTTTTATTATTATGGACGTTGATGTACTAACGAGACAGTACATTCAAGTGGCCCAGCAACACCAAGCAACGTGCTTGTTAGCGCGCGGAACCCTGCAGACAATGCAGCCACCTCCCGCCCAACCGGCCGAGGGGCACACCGCATAACGGACGGCTAACGAAATCGCGGAACGCTTTTATTAGTAAAAAAACAATGACATAAAATATATATAAATTACAATAAACATAAAATCTAAAAATTTAAACTATATAAATTATAATCTAGATAGGTGACAAAGAAGAGAGGTTCTAATTAAAGGGATAGAAGTAGAACTACCAACAACTCGAGAAAGTTTGTTATAGTTGCTGCACAATACTCGAAATGGGTTATGAAAAGCAAAGTTTGTGGTGCAAGATTGAAGAGAGAGGGGAAGAAAGTTTCTAGTGGGTCTGATCGGAACAGCAAAACTAATCTGGCTGATTAATTCCGAGGAATCAATTTCACCGTTGATAAGTTTTTGTAAGAAAATTATACCGAGAACTGTCCTACGATCAGACAAAGAAGGAATGTTTATTAGTAAGAGTCTACTACGATAGGATGGCAAACGAATGTTAGGATTCCAGTTAAGGGCCCGTAGGGCAAAAAGAAGGAATTGTTTTTGTACTGATTCTATTCTATCTTGATGAATCCTGTATTGGGGAGACCAAATACAGGATCCATATTCAAGAATAGGACGTACCAAGGAGGTATAGAGTGTTTTTGTTAAAATGAACAGCAAAGGACCGAGGTGGCTTCCTTGCGGAACACCCGAAGTAACTTTGACAGATTTCGATATTGTATCTTTAAAATATACCTGTTGTGTTCTAGAACGTAAGTAATTCGAAATCCAAAGAATAAAATTATGGGAAAGCCCTAACAGATTAAGTTTATGCATCAAGAGATTGTGGTTAACGGAGTCAAAAGCCTTGCTAAAATCTGTGTAGATGACATCTGTTTGCAATTTTTTATTAAAGCCCTGCAGGGCAAATGATGTAAATTCTAACAGGTTAGTGGTAGTGGATCTATATTTCACAAACCCATGCTGGCAGGGTGAAATCATAGATCTACAGAGGTGTTGCAGTTGAGAAGTTATCAATTTCTCAAAAGTCTTGGGAATAGCAGACAACTTGGAAATACCTCTATAGTTGCAGACATCGGATTTGCTTCCTTTTTTATGAAGCGGAAGAATGAAAGATGATTTCCAAATTTCAGGGAAACGGCATGATTCGACGGACAATGTAAATAGTTTATGCAAGGGCTTTAACAGGCCATCTGCACAATTTCTTAGCACACAGCCTGGGACTCCGTCCGGCCCTGGTGAAAAGACAGGTTTGATAGATTTTAAACTATGTAAAAGCGAACTTTCATTAATTACTGGTGAAAAATTGCAATTGAAAGAATTTATTTGATAAGGATAAGATAAATCAGAATTATAGTTAAGCTTACAATAAGTTGTTTGAAAAAAATTGGCAAATAAGTCGGCGATAGCCTTGTCTGAATTAGCAGTTTCTTTACCAAAAACTACACTGGATGGAAGCGTTGATGATTTACGCTTCGAATTGACGAAGCTATAAAACCGTCTAGGATTCCTTCGAAACTGTTGCCCACAGTTAGTAAGGTATTCCTTATAACAACGGTCGTTCAAAACATAGAAATCAGATCGAGCAATCAGATAGCGAGAGAGATACAGAGAAGAGCCAGTTTCCCTGAATCTCTTATAAATTCTCGCCTTTCTATTTTTAAGTAATGTTAACTCTCGGGAAAACCAAACAGGCTTGTTAGACCTGGTTGGAACACAGAGCGGAACACAGACATCAAGAAAGGAATTTAAGGTATTATAAAAAATTGTGATTGCACTATCCATATCACTACACATGAACAGCCCGGACCAGTCAGTCTAGGATAACAGTACATTTAGTTTAAAAAAGTCGGCTTTCCGAAACTGACGGGATCGTCTAGTAGATATTCTACTAGAACAGGACACCCGGGCAGGTAAATCAATCAACACTTCCAGAGTCGGGTGATATGGATCTTCAGGATTGGATAATGGCGAGGTACGGGAAACAGAAGAGCATGATGGATCCAAAACAAAAATCAGATCAAGCATTCTGTTCAAAGAGTTTGGGATAGCATTGATCTGAAACAATGAAATTCCAAACAAATCATCAAGAAAATCGTGCTGGGTCAAAGGAGTCATCACGGCAGAGTCAGAACACGAAATCCATGTAGTACCTGCGATATTAAAATCACCGAGAACCACAAGGAAATCACGATCGGATAACAAAGAGGCGACTGATTTAATAGCAGAAAAATGTAAAAGATAAAGAGAAGAGTCGGAAGAAGGGGGAATATAGGAACAAGTAATGAAAACACTAGTGTTTTTTAGGCACAACTTAATAGCAACAAATTCAATATCTATAGAGCCATCGATTATAACTTCATCCGAGGATAAGTTAACATCAACGGCAATAAGCACACCTCCACCACGGCGAGATGTACGATCTTTTCTATAGATAGAGAATTTATTGGAAAGTACTTCAGAGTCTAGAATGTCGGGCCTTAACCATGTTTCTGAAAAGGCCACGACATGAAATGGAAAGGACAGGCTGTTTAAATAAATATTGCTTAGCTTACTACAAAGACCTCTAACATTTTGATAGGCAAACGAGAGGGAAGAAGTTAGTTTTTTCCGGCCTCAGAGGCCGGGGCAGTGTTAGCAGGCAGTGCAATCGGAGTCCGATTTTTTTTTTTCGCCGTATACTCTTTTATTATTAAGTGGTCCGGCCAAAATTCTTTACAGCAAATTGCATTGAAATATTTGGCAGGAACACTTACTTTAAAAGAGGATATTTCCCGATGATAAGAGAACTTGAACTTTTCCACCGTAATGTTGGCTTCTGATTTAGCCTGAATAAAGGCCTTGACATCATCTGATGTGGTATCAGGGGCAAGCCTAGAAACAAATATTTGTTTTTTTGGTGGAACACCTATGAGAGTCTTTTTATCTACCACTGTAGTTACTTCCGAGGGAGCAACAGCAGTGATAGACTCATTGATTGATTCGACAACTGCAACAGTGTTAACAATTGACAAATCAGAAACTACTGATTCGGGGTTCGTGACGACAACTTCTGTGGGTAAAGTAAAGTTGTCATCACTACTAACAATTATGTTTGGAGATGGGGATGAAAAATTTATAAGAGAAGGTGCGGACGAAGTTGATATGTGAGGAGGGACAGAAAGTTCATTAGGGCCAATCGACAATTTAAAGTTGGCCTTTTTACGCTTTGGAGAATCGTTCAAGAATTTTAAGTCTTTAAACTCCTTATCCAAAGCTGCGAAACTATCGGACAGACTTTTAAATCTGCCATATAGGTCCGCAAAGCCTCTTTTAGTGTGTCTCATGAAGCTCATCATGTCTCTTTCGACATCCCTGCAAGCTTCACATGTCCACTTTAAACCTGATTTAGACTCAATCAGGTCAATTATCCGGCCGTTGAGGCCAGCACATTTTTCATGTGAAACATTTTCACATAACCAGCAACAAACAAAACCCACCTTAACATTTGTTCGAACCTGGCAATTGGACTTATAGCAGACGTACATATTGGAGTTCATTAGTAATATAAATAAAAATAATAAAAGAGAATGTATGGGAGAAAATAGGCACTGTTGAGAAATTGATTGAAAACAGTACGTAGGCAAACTAGGGTTAATGTGACAAACTACAGATGTTTACTTACGACAATAACAAATGTAATTCACAAAAACAAAATATGCGCGGGCGCGACGACCGAAATTAAGAAAAACGGAATTACCGGCCAACACCAAAAACAAGATAAATGAGCGCGGTAAAACAGATGAGAGCGCGTCGAGAGCGTAAATAAAGAAGAGAGCACGAAGATAGTTGCGAGATAAAATTCTACACAAACAAAATGTTAGTGCAAGCAACGGCGTAAATTTACAAAAACAAATTCACAGCGACAAGCAAGCGCAGAAATAAATAAAACAGAATGTTTGGCTGTGAACTTGTTGTTGCCTTTAAACACAAATTATTTAAAATTGGCTTTATAGTTACTTTAAACAATGTATCAACACAACCGATGTATCGCACACTGTTACCAAAGGATTAAGCCAGAAAAATCAAACAAAATTGAGTGTTTATACGGGGAAAAACTGGAAAATAGTAAGAAACGATGTAAAACACGTCCGTCAGCGAGAGCGAATCGAGAGCGAATGCCGTTCTCTTGTATTCCGCTATTCGTTCATCCGCTGAATTCGGTGGTGGTTTTTGACCCTTGTGTTGCTATTCGCTTATCCGATGAATTTGGTGGTGGTTTTTGATTGTTCGACCGTTGTGGGTCGCTAGGCACGTCATATACATACATACATATGTTCAAGGAAGCAAGCGCTTAACACACATACATACGATCGGTTTTTGGCACCGGTTTGCATTTGTTTTCTTTACACACTTATATTCGAGCGCCAGCTGGCATAGGCATACATCTAAACATACCTATGTACATGCACACGTACGCAAAATAACTGCAAGCTTGTCGCTATCTGGTTTTGGTTTTTGTTGCTGTCGCGATCTTGCTTATGCATTTTTCGTTCACTTGCTTGTGTGTCTTGGAGTGTCGATGAACTCGGACGCTGTTGCGTACTTATACCCTGTGTAACAGTATATTGAATTTGTATATTGACCGGTTGAGTGTTACTGGATCAGTGATTAGTAACTCGGTTAGCATTTATTCATTGGTGGTCAGTGCTCAAGTAACCTTAGGCATATTTTTTTTTTGTCATTGATTGCTGCTGTCAGTGTAGGTGTTTTGAGTTGTATAAACATACATATACTCTTGTAAAAGGACATCGTGTTCGTAAGTCAATATGGAAAAAAAAGGGGATTTCAATGAGACTGTTGAGGACGTTGATGGAAATTGCCTTAGAGAGCGTTTAACGCAATTGTTCTCACAACTAGAGAAAGTTGAAGCTAACATCGAGCGTCAGCGGATGTCATTAGCCAATAAAATGGTAAACCCTAGTAAGTTCGAGATACAGTGCCGACTTGATTTATTGAACACATACATTTCCAAGGCAATGGACTTGCAGTCGCAAATAGACGTGATAGTCCCAGATAATGATAGCCGAGCAATGCTGGAAGAAACACGCATTCTTGCACGGTCTTCATATATGGCTGCTCTTAGCAAATTTGAAGTTGTTGACAGTGTTCCCGTTTCTCATCACTCGCACTTACCCAAAGTTGCCTAGTTTCAGCGGCAAGCATTCAGAATATAAGCAATTTATCAGACTTTTCGAAAGTTTAGTAGATTCTGATCGTTCTTTATCGAATATCGAAGAGTTTAATCATCTAATATCGTGTCTATCAGACGAAGCTCTGGGAACGGTAAAGGCTTATCAGGTCTCTGATGCAAATTATTCGAAAGCATTAGAGAATCTGAAGCGGGTGTACGACAATAAGTGCCTCATTTTCTCCGACACACTCTCCCAGTTATTTGACCTTGAGCCGATGAATAAACCATCTGCTCTAGAAATTCGCACCATCATTGATTCAGTGTCTGCGATTTTTGAATCATTGATGTCAATTGGAAATGAGAAAGATTTTGCCAATGCAGTCCTGATTCATCTGGTAATGTCGAAAGTAGATCACAGTACAAGGACGAAATATGAGAAGCAGCTTGATGACAATACTTTGCCACAATGGTCAGATTGTGTTGTAGCTTTGAACAGGCGATACCAGTATCTGTCCGCTGAAGAGAGCTCCAAATCCAGGTTGAAATTCAAGTCAGACTTAAAGCCTGTGAAAGGAAAGTCGTCGTTTGCATTGACCAACGCTGAGACACAAGTTGAGCCCAGCTGCAAATTATGTAAGGCCAACCATGAACTTGGAAGTTGTCAGAGGTTTGCCTCTTTGCCATTTGACGAAAGATTCAATTTCGTGAAATCGAGTCAACTGTGCATAAATTGTTTGCTGCCAGGACAGAGAGTGTCTACTTGTACTGTGTCAAAGTGCAGAGTATGTTCTCGGCCCCATCATACGCTCCTGCACAAATTCTCTGAAGAACAGCAAGCAGGGGTCCTCCTGCTCATGTGAACCATGTTTCAAGCAAGGTTGACGAGGTGATTCTTGCAACAGCTGTTGTGAATCTGCGCGATAGATTTGGCCAAGAGAGAACTGCCAGAGCTTTATTGGATTCAGGTTCACAAGTCAATTTCATGACGGAGCAATTGGCTCAGTCGTTGAGGCTTCAACGAGAAAATAAATGTTTAACAGTGACCTCGTTTGGGCAGGCAAGCTTAGTTGCAAAAAGCGAGGTTTCAACTGTGGTGTCGTCTCTTGTAAACGCTCACAAGTTCAACGCCGATTTCTGGGTGTTAAAGTCCATTTCGAGCAGGCAGCCAGACCATGACCTTCCCATTAGTCGGTGAAAGGTTCCAACGAATGTAGAGCTGGCTGATCCTGAATTTTATAAGCCTTAGCGAATAGATCTGCTATTAGGAGCAGATTCATTTTTCGATTTGCTGTGCACTGGACAAGTAAAGCTGTCAGACAATGGTCCAGTGTTGCAAAAAACCTTGCTAGGTTGGGTAGCATCAGGGAGGTGTAAGAAATTACTAGCCAATAACCATGTATGCTGTGATATGATGCACCCAACAGAAGAGACGAGGCTTGAGGCTCTAGTTAATCGATTCTGGGAACTAGAATCTATACCGAAATCGAGTATACCAGTACAGTACTCAGCTGAGCACCTGGCATGCGAGAAGCATTTTAAGGAAAATGTTCGTAGACTGTCGTCAGGAGATTTCGAAGTGGGTTTGCTATTCAAGAGAGACCCGAAAACTTTGGGTTCGTCCTTTGAGATAGCAAAAAAAAAACGGTTTTTGTCGTTAGAGCGTAGAGTCTCCAGGCACGGAGAATTAAAAGAAATGTATACAAGTTTCATGAAAGAGTATCTCGAACTTGGTCACATGTACGCCATAGGTTCAGAAGTTCCACCAGGACCACACTACGTCATTCCAGAGTAGTATTTGACGCGTCTTGTAAGACAACGTCGTCGCAGTCGCTGAATGATTTGCTCATGGTAGGACCTACTATTCAGAGGGATCTTATGTTGTCTCTTCTTAGGTTTCGTCTAATTCGATATGCCCTTACGGCAGATATAAAGAAAATGTACCGTCAAGTCAGCATGTCCGAAGACGATCGACAGTTTCAGCTAATCATTTGGCGCGAGAAACCATCGGATGAGCTAATGTTATATAGATTGAACACGGTAACTTATGGAATTGCATCCGCACCGTTTTTAGCCATCCGATGCCTTCTGGAACTGGGATTGCGTCATAAAGACACCCATGATTTTGGTTCTAAAGTCATTTGCAATGACTTTTATGTCGATGACATGCTCACTGGGGCTGACGATTTGGCTACATTAAAAGAAATATGTACCCAAGTGCCTGAAATTCTGGAATCGCGCAGGTTTCAATTGGCGAAATGGTTTTCGAACCATCCGAATTTAATGGAAGACAGTGAAACTGCAAAACTTTTGAGTTTCAATGATGCCGATTCGAGAAAAACGCTTGGCATGAGGTGGACACCGAAGTTGGATACGTTTCAGTATCATTTGGATGACAGTTTCACCCAATTAATTGCGACCAAGCGAAACATATTGTCAGTTGCTGCACGCATGTTTGACCTACTTGGCTTGTTAAGTCCGATTAGCATCCGGGCAAGAATTCTTCTTCAGGAGCTGTGGCACCTGCAATTGCCATGGGACGAGACAATGCCTATGGAATTGCATAGCAGATTCAAAGAGACTCTTCTTGAATTGAATCACATTGAAATCCCTAGATACGCTCTCGCCAGCTCTGACACTAGCATACAAGTGCATGGATTCGCGGATGCATCCAGTCAAGCATATGGGTGCTGCATATATGTTCGTGCTAACGACGGTGCCAGTACCGTCTGCCGATTGCTGACTGCAAAGGCAAAGGTAGCTCCACTGAAAACAAAGTCGATCCCCAGACTTGAATTGTGTGCAGCCCACCTGTTAGCCCAACTATGGTTCTCCATAAAACATATGCTGAACCACTGTCGAATTGAGAGTGTGAATTTCTGGACAGATTTAGAAATCACACTACATTGGATAAACACGTCTCCATCATTATTAGCAACATTCGTGGCCAATCGACTTGCAGCCATCCAAGAGATGGCCATTGTTGTATCTTGGCGACATGTACCGACATCGTTAAATCCAGCAGATTTATCTTCGAGAGGGTGTGACACTCGTGAACTTGTTCATTATATTTGGCTAGAAGGCCCGTCATTCCTCTGCAGGGAGCAGGAACATTGGCCTCAAAATCGACATTTTTCCTTGGCTGAAGACCTTGAGAAGATTGAGTATAAAAAGTCTGCAATCGTTTGTTTGGCCACCAGCTCTGACTGGTTATCGAAATTCGTGTCTCGATTTTTGTCATGTCAAAAAATTGTGAGAATCATAGCGTATATGTATCGATTCATCAGGAAATCATCCAGAGAGATACAAACTGTCGTGCTTGGACCCAGGGAGTTAGATTTCGCATTCTTAAAGTTGCTTGAATTGGTCCAGCGATCGGAGTTCAGCGTGGAGTATAACAAGCTGAAAAAGGGTCAAATGGTTCAACCTGGTTTTCAGTCGCTGACTCCGTTCATACACAAGTCTGAAGAGTACGGAAGACAAGTTTCAGTGATTCGGGTAGGAGGGAGATTGTTATACGCGCCGTTAGAATACGCCGCTAGATTCCCGATTTTGATGCCAAAGAATTCTCTGGTGGTGGGTTTCTATTTGCGAGAGCTGCATACTAAGAATTGTCATGCTGGAGCTAAGACCATGACTGCATTACTTAGCCAGCGCATGTGGCTCGTTAATGCTCGTCGTGAGTGCAAGCAGATAGTGCGAAAAAGCGTGCACTGTTTTAGATACAAACCAAAGCTAATGGAGCAAGTAATGGGTAACTTGCCGGCGGATCGCCTTTCCGGCGTCCGCCCATTTAATATTTGTGGGGTGGATTTTTGCGGGCCTATAAATGTGTCATTGCGAATTAGAGGAAGAGGGCCATTAAAGATGTATGTTGCAGTTTTTGTGTGTTTTGCTTCAAAGGCTGTTCACCTGGAACTTGTGCCAGACCTATCGACTAATGCATTTATTTGTACACTAAACAGTTTCATCGCGAGGCTTGGCGTGCCAGTCCGGCTGTACTCGGACAACGGGACCAACTTCGTCGGAGCGAGCAATCTAGCGAAGGAATTCCACCGGACATTCAGCAGCCAGCAGACGAAGCTGCAGTCGTACGCAGCAGAACGCGGGATGGAGTGGAAGTTCGTCCATCCAAGAGCTCCTCACTTCGGAGTCCTGTGGGAGGCCGCCGTGAAGTCGGCGAAACACCTGCTCCTGCGGCAGATCGGCAGCGCGTCCCTCACCGAAAGCGAGGTCAGAGGGCACCTGGCCGACAAGGAGGCCATTCTGAACTCGCGGCCGCTGACGCAGCTCGGCAGCGATCCAAACGACGGGGAGGCCCTAACCCCAGGCCATTTCATCATCGGTCAGCCGCTTTGTTCGCTGCCGCGCGGGTCAGAGCAGGACACATCAAGCAGCGGAATTTCGTGCTGTCGCAGGTGGCAGCTGTTGTGCACGCTCAGACAGCGCTTCTGGCAAGCTTGGTCGAAGGACTACGTCCTGAGCCAGCAGCAGCAAGCGAAATGGGCGGAGGATCGCGAAGACGTGGGAGTCGGCGATTTGGTCCTCATCCACGAGGACAACACTCCGCCCCAGCGGTTGATTATGGGGAGAGTCGTCGACACGATGCCAGGCAGAGATGGTCGCGTCAGGGTGGCCGGCTTCGGATATGAGTTCTGTATTGTTATTTTTCGTCACTACCACCCCGAGCTGGAAGTGGGTCATTTACGAGCCTGCTGCCTTCCTTAGATGTGGTAGCCGTTTCTCAGGCTTCCTCTCCGGAATCGAACCCTGATTCCCCGTTACCCGTTGCAACCATGGTAGTCCTAGATACTACCATCAAAAGTTGATAGGGCAGACGTTTGAAAGATCTGTCGTCGGTACAAGATCATACGATCTGCATGTTATCTAGAGTTCAACCAGTGTAACGACCTTGCGATCGCTTGGTTTTAGCCTAATAAAAGCACACGTTCCAAAAGGTCCGTGTTTTAATTGCATGTATTAGCTCTAGAATTACCACAGTTATCCAAGTAACTGTTAACGATCTAAGGAACCATAACTGATATAATGAGCCTTTTGCGGTTTCACTTTTAATTCGTGTGTACTTAGACATGCATGGCTTAATCTTTGAGACAAGCATATAACTACTGGCAGGATCAACCAGAATAATGTTATTTTTTTTATGTGAATAATATATATATATATTATATATATATTATATTAATATTTGTAAAATACATGACAACTCATAAATACTTTTGAATAAATATGATATGTATATAAAAACGAATATGGCCATATTTAAATAGCAATCATGTTCGTAATTTATAAAAACTTGACAACTCTTATACATATTATATATTAATATATATACATACAAATTTAAAGAAAATATTAAATTTTGACAATAAATTAATAATTTACATTAGATGCATAAACATGTAATAATTATATATTAAATAAAGCCTTTAAACATAATGTTATACTATGTTTAAAGTTAATCTGCAATTATTCAGACTATTGCATATTCCTTGCATAAGAGAATCGGAAAAACACTTGTTAACGAGCACTCATGCCTGTCAATTCTCTAATAAGGTTACACACTTCTCCCTTTATATAAATATACATTATATTCATAATATACATTATATAAGGGGAATTTCATATTAAAACCAATGATTTCAAATGTTGGTAATAATATTATTTACTGTTTGTTTGTTTGTTACTTTACTTGTTTCGTGTGTTTATTATAATCATCCATTTGATTATATTATATTATATTATTATATAATATATATTTTAAATATATATAAATTCCAAAATATATATGTAGTAATATATTTTGATAATATAATGGATTTTCCTTTGCGATAAAATTCGAAAACATATTAAATATATGTAAGTTAAATACATAAAAATATATTTAAACAAATATATCTCGGCTCATTTCAACTATTTATCTTATATTGTAAGTCATCGCAGCCAAGCGTTCTAGGACGACAATAACGATTTATTATCTACAATATATAGGGTCCACCATTATATTATAAATGCTTATCTGAAATCGCATAGATCAGCGCACACTGCTCACCATGTTAAGGTTTTGTGAAACGTTTTCTCTAAATTGGTCACTTTATTTAAGTCTCTCCGTTAACTTATTATTTTGCATGCATTATATAAATAATACACTATTAAACTTCATTATTTTTGCACATATATACTTTAGATACCCATGCTGGCAAGATGTTGCACCACAGTCATATGGAATTTATGTATAACATTTTTTTCTCATATGACATACCTCGCGCGACTCCACTCCATATATAGGTTTTGTGACACGTTTTCTCTAAAACAGCCGCTTTTCTCAAACCCGTTACATGATATTATCATAACGCACTACTATACTTTTTTTAAGAAAGTTGTATTATATTTTTCATGTGACATCTAATTGACCATGTGTTATTTCATATCGTACTGCTATACTTTATTATTTTTGTCAAACTTATTATTCGAGTCATCTTATATATATTTTTCACATGACATAAAATTGACTATGTTTTATTTCATATCGTACTGCTATACTTTATTATTTTTGCCAAACTTATTTTTTAGAGTTATATTATATAACAGTCGCGTTTCAACTCTCGTCAAGTGCGGTTGTGATTGGTCAACGTAATCACGCCACGTGCTTGGTTGAGCACATATAGTCATCTCGCTCATACCTACGAAAGTCAAATACAGTACAAGAAAATCGAGAAGTGAAGTTCAACGGTGTGCACATGGCTGAGCCATACGACACCATGGGACATGATAGCCCAGCCAGGCCCAAGTGGCAACTAACACCACAAAAACCCCCTGATATTACCAAGAAAGCCAACGGTGCCAAAATACTCAAAGTATCGGCTGAATCACAACAATCGAGTGGCAACAACCATAGCGACGACGAAGCTGGCTCCTCTAGTACGGAACCAGGAGAGATCAAACGAAAAGCTCCATTACGAAAGATATAGTTGGACACGTCACCACCTATTCCTACCGGCCATGTCTCCCTTAAAGGTAACCGCTTTGCCGCACTTTCAGATGAAGGTGATGACGAATCTGAAGACATTGTACAGGACATCATACCGGAGCAGGCGCCTTCAGAGAAAAAGTTCAAGCCACCACCAATCTTCATACCGGATGTCGGAAACATCGACCAACTCATTACGTATGTTGCATTAGCTACTGGAAACCTGAAATTCGACTACAAGTCTAGAAAAGATGGCAAGGTCCGCATCAATCTCCCTGATAAAGGATGCTTCTCTAAGCTTATAGAGTACCTCAACAAACACGATATCAGGTACCAAACCTTCCAAGCCAAGGACGAACGAGCCTACCGAATTGCCGGCTAGTAACAACAAGGACGTGTTCTCCATAAACCGTCTATGCCTTTGTGTCATTAAAATTGAAGCACCAATAAAGACCAAGGATGTTCTTTAATCCTTCAGATGCCAGGGATTTGCCCACTCGCAGAAATACTGCAGACTACTCCCCAAGTGCGTGAAGTGCGGGAACGACCACAACTCTATTGAGTGCACTAAACCCAAAGACTCTCCTGCCTGCTGCGTCCACTGTAAAGAAGAACATGCTGCATCATACAAGGGATGCAAAGTCTACCAGAAAGCAAACCTTGAACTGTCCCCCAAACCAAGACCCATCATTACTGTTTCACAACACCCCATACCACAAACCACACAACTAGCCACGACCAACTACACTGCTGGAATCTCATACGCCAACATTGTTCGTGGATCTCCACCTCCTACACAACAGCCTGTCAATACACCTCCACCGACAAGCCAGTTAAACACAAGGTTGGATCGACTAGAGTCCATGATGGAGAAAATCGTTGACCAGTTTGCTGCCATTATGCAACTATTCACGTCAATTATGGCTAATCAATGCAAGTAAACCTAAAAATTATTTTATGGAACGCGAATGGTCTGTGCAAAAGCAGATCCGAAGTCGAACACTACGTCAAGACCAATAGTGCAGATACCCTTCTTGTCTCGGAGACTCACTTTTCATCTAAGTCCTACTTCACCATCAGCGGCTATGACGTCATTAGTGCTTATCATCCCAACGGAACTGCCCGAGGAGGTGCAGCGGTGATCATTAAACAAGGTATTAAATATATCGAACTCCCTGCTTATCGAGAACCTTGGGCTCAATGTGCTAAAATCAGAGTCCTCAGTCCAACAGGGGACCTTGAAATTGCGGCTGTCTACTGCCCTCCTCGACACCCAGCAAATAACTGTCCCTTCCAGGACCTGTTCCATAGCTTTGGCCATAGATTCCTGGCTGGAGGGGACTACAATGCTAAGCATACCTGGTGGGGCTCCCATCTAATCAACGCTAGGGGAAAGGCGTTATACAAATGTATCGCGGACAATGGACTGGACTGCCATACTTGTGGTGAACCAACGTACTGGCCCACAGACAGAGACAAGAGCCCTGATGTCCTAGATTTTGGTGTCTCCAAAGCCATCGCTAGGCACATCACTCACACCTGCAATGTTCTGGAGTTATGCTCTGACCACTGTGCTGTGCATATTCTAGTCAACATCCCAGCTAGCACCAGGTCGCCTCGGAGTAAACTTTTTAAGGCCAACCAAACGTCGTGCGATACCAACAATGGCTCCAGAACAATATTGATCCTGATGTCACTATCACCAATGGAGAAGAGCTGGACAGAGCAGCTGAGCAACTTAACATAGCTATCCATAATGCCGTCGATTTTGCCACTCCACACAGTAACACCATCAGGAGAACCCCACAGAAAGATATTCATCTTTGGTCGCCGCAAGTGGCTTTCAAAGTTGCTGAGAAAAGACGTCTTCGACGAGTTTGGCATAACTCACGCAACAACAGGGACAAGGCCATGTACAACAGAGCA
Organism: Drosophila parthenogenetica; assembly: GCA_035047505.1. NCBI lineage: Eukaryota > Metazoa > Arthropoda > Insecta > Diptera > Drosophilidae > Drosophila > Drosophila parthenogenetica. The sequence goes on from JAWNPM010000091.1 coordinate 107,526, forward strand.
GCCAAATCTCTGAAGGAACTGCTGTACCATCTACGGAGGCAATCTCTTGAGAGATATCTGGAGGAACTTGAGCCTGGCAATAAACACCCCAACCTGTGGCAACTAACCAGATCCATTAAAAGACCAGCCAAAACAACAGAACCTATCAAAAATGCCAATGGAGTTTGGTGCCGCTCTGACGCGGAAAGAGCTGCGGCTTTTGCAGAACACCTGCACAACGTTTTCACACCATTCAATGGACTCCTAAGTAAGATAGGCAGACTCAAGACATCCAAGTCACCAGGATACGATGGCATTATCGTCCCTGCTATTAAGGCTCTTCCCCCAAATGGGCTAGCACTGCTCGTCAAGATAGGACACTTCCCCACTCAGTGGAAATGCGCCGAGATTATTCTCATACAGAAACCTGCAGACAACCCCGCTTCTTACCGTCCGATTAGCCTACTGGCGGTTCTCTCCAAAGTAGTTGACGAGCACGGTTTGATCCCAAGTCAAGTGGCTTTAGGGAACTCCAGAGGGTCCTGGAAGCATTTGAGAAGAAGAAGTACTGCACAGCTGTGTTCCTGGACGTCAAACAGGCCTACGACAGAGTGTGGCACACTGGCCTCCTCCATAAAATCAAATCACACTACCCGCCCCATACTACACATTTCTGAAATCTTACCTTAGTGGGAGAAACTTCTACGTTAGATGCGGAGACGAAAACTAAGCCATTACCGAAGTAGGTGCTGGTGTCCCCCAAGGAAGTGTACTTCGCCCAGTGCTATACACCCTATACACTGCCGACATGCCCGTCATCACTGACGATAGACTCCTGACAGCTGACCTACGCGGATGACACAGCATTCCTCTCCAGTGACTCTTCAATGCAAACAGCCTCAGACATTCTACAAGGCCAACTTAACACTCTAAACGCTTGGTTAAAAAGATGGAACATTATGGTAAATCCTGAGAAGTCTACACAAACCACATTCTCCCTTCAAAGGGGTGATTGTCCACCAGTCCATCTAGACGGCACCAACATCCCTAATAGTGAAACAGCCAAATATCTGGGACTTAAAATGGATCGTAGGTTAACTTGGCGACCCCATCTACTTGGTAAGAGGAAACAGATTGGTAACAAAATACACCAACACCTTTGGCTTCTTGATAAGAGATCTAAGATGAAACAACGTGTCAAGCTCTTGCTATTCAAGACAATTATAAAACCAATATGGACTTACGGCATTCCTCTCTGGGAAACGACCCGCCCAACAAACAGGAAATTAATCCAAAAAACCAAAACAAAGCCTTGAGGATCATTGCAAATGCACACCCCTATCACACCAACAGCGACAGACATGTGAACCCCCTGGCCATCAATCTGCTCGATAACAGCACCACAACCCGCAGACTCAAACGTCTCCAAATCATAATCACCCTCTGGATCTACCTCACAGCATGGACTGACCTCCAAATAATAATCACCCGCTGGATCTGCCTCAAAAGCATAGACTGAGCCCCAACAACATATTTAACCCACCCCAACCTCTCAACCCTACCCCCTACCATTAAACTCTACACAAATGTCATACTGATGTAGTGTACAAACTGTCAAAGATTTACTAATATAATTTGCTGATTGTCCTCTAGGATATATTGACATCTAATTGACCATGTGTTATTTCATAACGTACTGCTATACTTTATTATTTTTGCCAAACTTATTATTCGAGTCATATTATATATATTTTTCACATGACATATAATTGACCATGTGTTATTTCATATCGTACTGCTATACTTTATTATTTTTGCCAAACTTATTTTTTGAGTCATATTATATATATTTTTCGCATGACATAAAATTGACCATGTGTTATTTCATATCGTACTGTTATACTTTATTATTTTTGCCAAACTTATTTGAAAAATCGTAAACTAATTTAATTAAAATCAAATTGCAAGTTCTTAAACATTACAATTTATTGTTGGACTGGCAATCGCGGAAAGGCTTGGCAGCGTGTGTGTGGTTAATGCAAATCGAAAATACGAACTGAGCTGCCGTTCGCTACAGCTGCACTGCCGAATACAAAGAATTTACGCACTAGCTTAAGTATAAGAGATTTTGCTTACACTACTGGACAATACAATAACTTCATTCTTTTAATTATTCTAACTACTTAAACTTATGATCCAACATTATTTTTTGAGTCATATTATATATATTTTTCACATGACATTAAATTGACCATGTGTTATTTCATATCGTACTGCTATACTGTATTAATTTTGCCAAACTTATTATTCGAGTCATATTATATATATTTTTCACATGACATAAAATTGACCATGTGGTTTTTCATATCGTACTGCTATACTTTATTATTTTTGCCAAACTTATCAAATATATCAGTCGCATATAGACAGCCAAGCTGAACGGACGTGCTTGCGGACAGTTATTGACAGCCAGTCGTGTGTTCAAAGTGTTATCTATTTACAGCTACTTTCCGGCATCATAAAAACTTTTTGTAAACAACACCTACGCTAAAAGTGCTTAACTCGCGTGTTTCGCTGATAACGATCAGCAAGCACCGTTACTGCGCTCTGATTGGTCAGCCAATCAGAGTAGCGCATTTTAGTGTAGCATACCGTAAGGTCGCACATCGCACTAACATGTGTTGCATAGCCTCGGGCGCAACCCATTCTCCCCAGTATTCTTTCAGGCGTACATATAAGACCTTCAGCAACTGTTTGAATCCACCTATCTAGAGCTGTCACCACCTGTGGCGTCTGCTCCTGGCATCATGGAACTACCAGGGCCGCCCACTTTAGCCCCCTCCAAGCCAAGATGGCAGTCAGTGCCCTCCAGGTCCCAACAACCGACGCCCAAACCACAAGGCGCTTCTCTTGCCAAGCGAGCAAAGATCGAGAATGCCCCAATCAAGACTCAATGCCGCAAGGAAACCAGCGACGACGAAGCCAGCAACTCCAGGTTGGAACCAGGGAAAAACAAAAGGAAAGAACCTTCCCGCAAATCTATGCTGCTAAACTATCTAAGCAGCTCTAACAGGACAAACAGGTTTTCAGCCCTTTCGGATGACAGCGACGACGACGGTGACCTGGAAGAAGAAAACATAAATCTGTCAGATAAGGAAAGCTTCTCAAAGCCCAAAGCTTACTTAAACGTCAACGAGGTCATATACCAAACCTTTCAACCGAAAGACGAACGCGCTTACCGCATCGTCATCAAGGGGCTGCATCACTCCACAGAACCCTCAAGCATTAAGGAAGAACTAGCTTCCAAAGGACATGCTGTCCGTGGGCTCGACATAAAAAATGCCATCAGCCGCAACAACAAGAAGCCTATTTCAATGTTTTTCGTCAATCTAGAACCAGCCAGCAACAACAAGGATGTCTTCGTCATCACTCGCCTCTGCAAATGCGTTGTCAAGGTAGAACCCCGCTGAAAAGCAAAGACGTGCTGCAGTGCTACCGCTGTCAAGGACTCGGGCACTCCCAACGTTACTGCAAGCTTCCTCCCAAATGCGTGAAATACGGGCAGGATCATCATTCAACAGAATGCACTAAGCCTCGAGACGCCCCAGCTTGTTGCGCGCTCTGCAACGAGAACTACGCAGCCTCTTACAATGGCTTTAAGGTCTATCAGAAGGCCAAAGAGCTCCACTTGCCAAAACCTAGACCCACACCCATCCTTACATCCTCAAGCCGCCCCACTCAGCTTAACGGGCCAGGTATATCATATGCCAGCATAGTCCGTGGTCAACAACAGCCAACACAAGAGTCGTCACAACAGCAAGTTGCACCCGCTAATGCCAACTCCAGACTGGACCGTCTGGAAGCCATGATGGAGAAAATGATGGACCAGTTTTCAGCCATGACGCAACTGCTCACGTCACTACTGGCCCAGCAATGCAAATAAATCTTCATATCGTCATCTGGAAGGCAAACGTCCTGTGCAAGAGTAGGCCAGAAGTTGAGCACTTCCTGAAGACCACTTCACCCTTTACAGCTACGACGTCATATCCGTAAACCACCCGAACGGCAGTCATCATTAGAAGTGGCATAAAGTATATCGAACTACCAGCCCAGCAAGAGGACTGGGTCCAATGCGCCAAGATCAGGGTCATCTGTCCAACTGGTGACACAACAATAGCCGCCGCATATTGTCCACCAAGACATAACATTGGAGCAGGCCAATTCCATAATATTCTAGACAACCTTGGACCCAAATTTAGTATTGGAGGCGATTTCAATGCCAAGCACACATGGTGGGGTTCTCGCATCGTCAATCCCAGAGGTAGAGCGCTGCACAAGTGTATAACTGAGAGCTCTCTCGACAGCCACTCTGATGGAGAACCTACTTACTGGCCCACCGACAGCAATAAGATCCCAGACGTGCTGGACATAGCCATCTCCAAAGGAATCCCGAGACACAGAATCGTCACTGGCAACGAGATTGACCTATGCTCTGACCACAGCGCTGTCAATCTTCTGGTCAACATCCCTGCCTGCACACATTCTAAAAGGAGTAGACTGTTCAAACCTACCACTAACATTCAGCTATACCAACAATGGTTACAGAATAGTCTGGATCCGGCAGTCGGAATAACATCCAACGACGATCTGGACCGCGCTGTCGAGAAACTCAACATCGAAATACACAATGCCGTTTCTTATGTGACTCCTCCTCCCAGACCCCACAAATGCGTTCCACACAGAGACATCCACCTCTGGTCACCGGAAATCGCAGCCTTAGCTGCTGAAAAGAGGCGTCTCCGCCGTAACTGGCATAACTCCCGCAACCCCAGGGACAAGACTGAGTTCAATAGAGCTGCAAAAGATCTCAAAGGACTGATCTACAACTTGAAAAGACAATCCTTTAATCAGTTTCTGGAAGAAGTGGAGCCAGGTCATCACCAGCATGATCTTTGGAGGCTCACCAAGAGTATAAAAAGGCCAGCGACAAAAAAAGAACCAGTCAAGCGAGCCGACGGAACGTGGTGCAGATCCGACAGCGAAAGAGCAGCGGCATTTGCTGACTATCTACACTACGCTTTCACCCCTGCTCTAACGCAGACGCTATCACAATAGCCGACTTCCTTGATGTTCCCTGCCAGATGTCCCTCCCAATCCCCCCAGTTGAAGCAGAAGAGTTAACAGCTGAAATCAAAAAGCTCAAAGCATCCAAGTCGCCCGGATATGATGGTGTCGACGTACCTGCCATAAAAGCACTTCCGCAGTCTGGTCTTGTATTCCTCCTCAACATCGTCAACAAAAGCTTCGAGTTAGGACACTTCCCCACCCAGTGGAAATGTGCCGAAATCATCTTGATCCAAAAACCTGGGAAACCTGGAGCCAATCTAGCCTCATATCGCCCGATAAGTCTATTGGCGGTACTCTCCAAAGTAGTCGAGAAACTACTTTTGCGTAGAGTCCGCCCAATACTGGAGGAGGTCGGATTGATCCCTTATTACCAGTTTGGCTTCAGGGAATGTCACGGAACACCAGAGCAGTGCCACAGGATTGTGGAGAAAATATTGGAAGCATTTGAGGAGAAAAAGTACTGCTCAGCAGTGTTCCTCGACGTAAAACAAGCCTTTGACCGAGTTTGGCACACAGGTCTGCTCTACAAAATCAAGGCAGCTCTCCCCACACCTTACTACTTGTTTTTAAAATCATTTTTCGTCGGCAGAAGCTTCTACGTGAAATGTGGAGGCATGAAGTCCGAAATAAAAGACGTTAGAGCCGGAGTCCCACAAGGAAGCGTTTTAGGCCCAGTGTTTTACACGCTCTACACCGCCGACCTGCCCATCATCCAGGACTACAGACTGCTGACCGCCCCCCGGTCCAACTAGATGGCTCCACCATCCCAGTCAGCGCAACAGCCAAATACCTGGGCCTTCTACTCGACCAAAGGCTAACATGGAAGCCCCATATACTTTCCAAGAGGAAACAGATGGAAGTGACGTTAAAAAAATACCATTGGCTTCTGGGCAAAAAATCGACATTAAAACTAAGAGTAAAGCTCCTTATCTACAGGGCAATCATCAAGCCTATCTGGACTTATGGCATCTCGATTTGGGGCACCAGCAACGCCTCTAATCGGATCATCATTCAACATTTCCAAAACAAGGCTTTGAGACTGATTTCCGGCGCCAAAATTTTCACCACAAACTCAGAACTTCACGAAGTCCTGCAGGAAGTGGTTAGACTATCTAGCAACTATCTGGAACGCCTGGACAGACACATCAACCCTACAGCAATCAACCTCCTTGACAATAGCGCTGTAAGCAGAAGGTTGAGAAGACACCACCCGCTGGATCTCCCACACATCGCGGACTAGTAACTGCCACTCGCTATTTCATCTACACAAGCCCACGCCCAACCAAACCGTCACATATCACTTAATTCACCACACCATTGCTCTTTCCATCCAAACACCCTTTACATAAATATCTACCCACACATTTCAGCACATTTATTGTAAACACATACGTATTGACATCCCGCTATTACTAAGCCTCAGTCAATTTTCACTTTTTGTATTCCCCCACTAATGTTAAGCTAATAAATTTACTGATTGTCCAAAGGATAGATTGTAAATCGACAAAAGGAGACAATAAAAAAAACAAAAAAAAAAAATATTATATATATTTTTTATATGAAATCTAATTGACCATGTGTTATTTCTTATCGTACTGCTATGATTTATTATTTTTGCCAAACTTATTATTCAAATAATTTTATTTCATACAACATTGACAAGTGTTTATATGGTTTAAGGTCCACCAAAATAATATATTTATTAACTTATTTAAACCGTATACCACATTTATCAAATCTAACATAACCTTCATTACATAACCTTAACCTTCACTGTCATAATATGCCTTGTCTAACAATTCTATCACAAATTTATGTGCGTACATTAATATATTATAACAATAAATTGATGTAATTTGTTATACCCTTGCAGGGGGTATATTGTTTTTGTCACGATGTTTGTAACGCATTGAAGGAGGCGTGGCAGACCCCATAAAGTATATATATTCTTGATCAGCATCAACAGCCGAGTCGATATAGCCATGTCCGCAAACTAGTCTGTCAGTTTTAAAGCTATCGTGGTGAAACTTGGTACAAATGTGTATTCTCTGTGCACGCAATACATATGTTAAAATCGGCCAGATCGGATCACTATATCATATAGTTCCCATAGGAACAATGCTGAAAATATCTTAGTATAATTCATTTTTTCAATTTTTTTTTTTTTTTGACGTGTAATGCTATGAATACTAGATTAATTTGTACTTTTTTGACGTGTAATGCTATGAATACTAGATTAATTTGTACTTTTTTTATACTCTCTGCAAGAGTATATTGGGTTTATGCAAATGTATGTAACAGGCAGAAGGAGGCGTGGCAGACCCCCATAAAGTATATATATTCTTGATCAGCATCACAAGCCGAGTCGATATAGCCATGTCCGTCTGTCCGTATGAACACACAGATTTCAGAGATGGTAAGAGCCACAAGTTCGAGTTTGGTCTCAATCGACTCGATATTTAGTCAGTCAATACAAGAATCTTTTTTTTTTTTCGATGCCACGCCTCATTCGCCCACAATAAGTAAAAAACCCGTCACACCTCGGAAAAAATCTGTGTTTTCGGCGAATATCTCAGTAACTATGGCACACGTGTTCCTAGAGATCGCATAAATGCAATGACATCAAAAGTTTTGGGCTGTCACGCCCCCTTTTTCCGCAAGAAATAAAAGAAAATTTTTAAACTTGCATGCCGTTTTTAAAGCATTTATCCTTATCGTACACTGTTTTTATTTATGATTCGTTTGAAGACATATCATGTCAGACTCACCTGAAAGTTTTGAAAGAATCCGACCATAAACAAGAAAGAAATGAAGCAACAAAGATTTTATTCGAGAGCAATGAGTGCGCGAGAGACAGCGCTAGTCGTGCCGATCAATAGTATTCATACACACATATGTATGTGCATACATTTATCGTCAAACGAATTTGTATGTACATACAGACAAACACATGTATGTTCGATTATGCTTAGCTTTTTTTTTTTGTTTCAACGTGTTCTAATACAAGAACTATCTATTGTAATATCTGGAAACCGATTTAAGCCTAATAATTGGGAAAAAAGCAGAGAGTATTATACGGTCGGGCGTGTTCGACTGTATTTTTCTTTCTTGTTTTGACATGCAATGCCATAAATACTTCATTAATAATGTTTCTTTGGCAAACAATTCAAGGAGTACTTGATTGTACAACACAATTGTTTTTTTTTTCAAAACATTGCACAATTGTTTTTTTCAAAACAGTGCTAAAAACTAAGTGTCTTAGTGATAAGTGTCTTATTGTGAATTACAGTTTTTTTTTTTTTAAAACCCAGTATTAGAAGCTAAACTTCAGTTTGTTGAACAATTATAAGTGAATTACAATTGTTAGACCCCGTATTCTAAAAAAGAGTATAGGGGTCTATTAGGTTTGTCAGAAGCCAAATGTGCGTAACAGGCAGAAGGAAGCTTTTTCGACCCTATAAAGTATATATATTCGTGATCAGCATCAACAGCCGAGTCGATATAGCAATGTTCGTCTGTCCGTCCGTCCGTCTGTCCGTCTGTCTGTCCGTCTGTATGAACACCTGGATCTTTTAAACTACAAGAGCTAGAGACACCAAATTTTTAAATGGAAGTCCGTTTATGATGTACGCAGATCAAGTTTATTTCAAATCAGGGCCACGCCACCTACCGCCCCCTCAATAAGCAAAAAACTAGACACACCTCGCAAAAAATTTATGTTTTCTGTGAATATCTCCGTAACTATATCACTTAGGAACACCAATTCTGGTACGCAGGTTCCTAGAGACAGCACAAATGCAACGTCATTAAAAGTTTGTGTCTGCCACGCCCTCTTTTCCCACAAGAACTAAAAAACCTTTCAAAATTTACATGCCGTTTTAAAAGCATTTGCTAATATTTTACAGTATTGTAATTAAAAATTTGTTAAAAGACTAATTATATTAAACTACCCTGAAAGTTGCATAAAAATCCAACTATAAACAACTGAGCAATTAGGTAACAAATTATCACTTGAAGTGCATTATGAATGCACGTGGTTGAAAGAAAGGAAATACACTATGTTTATCTATACATTAGCCGCAGAAGTTTGCAAAGGAAGCGTGGCGGTTGCGGCGTGTTCTGCAAGTTGCGTATAAGATCGCAGGTTCAATTTCCGACAGTGAAATTTATTAATATACTTTTTTAAATTTCAAACAAAAATGTTAATATACAATTTCAACTGGTGGAACAGTGTTGGGTTGCGGTTAGTCGTTTGGCGTATAAATTGTAAAATTGTATAAATGTAATTTATGTGCACGTGGTTGAAAGAAAAGAGATAACTCTATGTTTACTTATATTAGACACGACAGTTACCGAACAGGGTGTGGCCTAGGTGGTGGTGGTATTTCTCCCTAAACGAATGGTCTGCGATTCAAACGCGGCACATACCCAGTAATTTAATTTTTTTTTTTTTTTTTTTTTATGTAACTTCATTATGGTATATAAATGAAAATAATCGTATTTGTACAAAAAGAATGGTGTGGTGCAACTACTAGGGTTGAAAGATGTTATGCTGCTTCAGTTAGCGCGGGTTCAAATCCCATCACTAACTTGATTTTTTTTTTTTAAATTTTATTTTAAAACTTAAATTTTAAATTACCGTCGCATTCAAATATTATTTTTGAATATAAGGAGAGTACGGGGTCTTTTACAGTCGGCGCGCTCGACTGTAGCCCTTCTTACTTGTTTTTTTTTTTCAAAACAGTCTTAGAAGCTCAATGTGTGAATTTTAAAGTGCTATTAACATAACCTTAACTTAAACAAGTGTTTTGGGAATCAGCTAAGTCATAATTAATATTATTTTTATTTAATTTTACATTTCGTTCGAAGATATTTTTATTTTTTTCAGATTTTTTTAAACCCCGTACTCTAAAAAAGAGTATAGGGGTCTATTAGGTTTGTCAGAAGCCAAATGTGCGTAACAGGCAGCAGGAAGCTTTTCCGACCCTATAAAGTATATATATTCTTGATCAGCATCAACAGCCGAGTCGATATAGCAATGTCCGTCTGTCCGTCTGTATGAACACCTGGATCTTTTAAACTACAAGAGCTAGAGACACCAAATTTTTAAATGGAAGTCCGTTTATGATGTACGCAAATCAAGTTTATTTCAAATCAGGGCCACGCCACCTACCGCCCCCTCAATAAGCAAAAAACTAGACACACCTCGTAAAAAATACATGTTTTCTGTGAATATCTCCGTAACTATAACACTTAGGAACACCAATTCTGGTACGCAGGTTCCTAGAAACAGCACAAATGCAACGTCATTAAAAATTTTTGTCTGCCACGCCCCCTTTTCCCACACGAACTAAAAAACTTTTCAAAACTTTCATGTCTTTTTTAAAGCATTTGCTAATATAGTACAGTATTGTACTATCCCTACTACCCTGAAAGTTGCATAAAAATCCAACTATAAACAACTAAGCAATTAGATAACAAATTATCAATTGAAGCGCGTTGTGAATGCACGTGGTTAAAAGAAAAGAAAAGTTATCTTAATGAAAATAATCGGAGCCGTCTCACAAGGAGGTGGTGGTGCAATTAGTAGTGCTGCGGCGTGTTCTGCAACTTGCGTATAAGTTCGCAGGTTCAATTCCCGACAGTGGAATTTATTAATATACTTTTTTAAATTTCAAACAAAAATGTAAATAAAGAATTTTAACTGGTGCAACAGCCAATGGTCTGCAGTTCGAACCCGGCACAGACCCAGAAATTTTATTATTTTTTATTTTTTAAATAACTACATTATTATATATAATTGAAAATAATCAAATTTCTGCCAAATGAATGGTGTGGTGTAACTAGTAGGGTTGCAGCATGATGTGGAACTTGCGGGTTCGAATCTCATCAGTGACCTAATCAAATTTTTATTTTAAATTTAATTTTAAAGCTTAAATTTTAAATTACAACCGTATTCAAATATTAATTTCGAATACAAGGAGAGTACGGGGTCTTTTACAGTCGGCGCGCTCGATTGTAGCCTTTCTTACTTGTTTTTTTTGTACTTGTTATATAACAACATTATTATATGTAAATAAAAATAATCGGGCATGTGTGGGGCGTGGTGCTACTGATAGGGGAGCGGCGTGTTCTGCAAGTTGCGTATAAGTTCGCAGGTTCAATTCCCGAAGGTGCAATTTGTTAATGTACTTTTTTAAATTGAAAAAAAAAATGTAAATATACAATATTAACTGGAGCAAAAGTGAAGGGTTGCGGTTAGTCGTTTCGCGTTTACTTTGTAAAATTGAATAAATGTAATTTATGTGCACGTGGTTGAAAGAAAAGAGATAACTCTATGTTCACTTATATTAGTCAAGACAGTTACCAAACAGAGAATGGCCTAGGTGAAAGTGGTATTTCTTCCTAAACCAATGGTTTGCGGTTCAAACCAGCGTCTTATGGAACTTGCGTCAGTTAGCCCGTGTTGGAATCCCATCAGTGGCTTGATTTAAAATTTTTTTTTAAATTTTATTTAAAAACTTAAATTTTAAATTATATCGCATTCAAATATTAATTTCGAATACAAGAAGAGTACGGGGTCTTTTACATTCGCCGCGCTCGACTGTAGCCTTTCTTACTTGTTTCATACTTAGTATGAAAAGTTTCTATGTCTGTTGATGGATTTTAACCAAATTCATAAAATTTGATATATGCTCACAAAATTTCATTCAAATCAGCCGAAGATAACCTTTTTTCTTGTTTTATTTAAAATTGTGTTGTATTTTATTATATTTTCTGCGTTTTTCCCATCATTGACGACCCATGAGCCGCTCGCCTAGTGATTTATCACTCAGACTTATCAAAGTTTTGGTTTATTTTATTAAGTTATTTTATTAAAAGAAATTAAAAATACACCATTTTACATTGGCACATATTTCAAATCTTTCAATAAATTTTTTTACCTTAATAATGTTGCGAAATGTCTTAGTTTTACACAAGCGGTTATAATGTGATATTTGACAATAATTTTAAATATATTCAAGCTTGAGCATTATAATCAATACATGTAACACATTAACCTGAACGCAGGTACAACATTGTAGTTAAAGGTTATTGCGTTTATATACAGAACAGTACATTTGTGCAACGCATGTATACTATGGTACATATCACATACATAAATGTATCAATATTTGCTACCACCAATTTATATACGCCACATATATAAGGAATAGTCTACAATTGTGTTATATTAGATTTGCTACATAAAGCCATTCTGACATATATTAACCTCCACAGTTATAAAATGCAATGTTTATTTTCTACCATCAAGAACATGTTGCTATATAAACAAGAGCAACTTAAAAAAAATTAATTTTTACTTACGCCACTTATATCAGGAATAGATTATATTTGTGTTAAATGATTTTTTATATGCCACATTAAGCCAATCTGACAACTTTTAACGCCACTAACTAAATACCGTATGTATTATGGCGAACCAATTTGATACCAATTTATTTATATATATATATAATAATAATAATAATAATTGGCCATAACACCCCTAACGGGGCACAGCCTGATGCACAATTTGCCTCCACGATTCTCTGTCCTGTGCGCTACTTCGCCAGTTGGTAACACCAAGTGCTGCTAGGATAGCATCCATCTGGTCCTTCCAACGTGCGCGTGGTCTCCCTTTCCTTCGTTGTCCGCCAACTACCGCATCAAAAACAGAGCGAGCTGGAGTTGTTTCCTCCATACGGGCAATGTGACCTAGCCAGCGAAGGCGCTGAATGTTCACTCGCTTGACTATGTCCACATCCCCGTATAGCTCATACAGCTCGTCGTTCCACCTGATGCGATAGATATCGCCATCGCAAATTGGTCCGAAGATCTTGCGTAGAATCTTCCTCTCGAAGACACCAAGAGCAGCAGCATCTGACTGCGTCATTGTCCAGGCTTCCGCACCATACAGCAACACTGGAGTGATGAGCGTCTTGTAAAGTGCGACCTTCGTCATCCGAGAGAGGGCTCTACTACTAAACTGCCTACTGAGCCCGAAGTAACACCTGTTGGCAAGTGTGATTCTACGCTTGATCTCCAGGCTGACATCGTTGTTGCTGGTCACTGCAGTTCCTAAGTAGACAAAGTCCTTGACAGACTCGAAGTTGAAGTCACCAGCAGTAAGGTAAGAGTCAAGACGCCGCGACTCTCTGCTACTGCACACCATAAACTTCGTTTTGCCCACGTTCACTGCCAGTCCAACTCTCGCCGATTCCTTCTCGATAGCTCCAAAAGCTGCAGTGACATCACGCTTGGTACGCCCAATAATATCAATATCATCGGCGTAACCAAGGAGCTCCAGCTTTCCTTATTATGCCCTCCATTAGCAGATTGAAAAGCAAACAAGATAGCGAGTCGCCCTGTCTGAGACCTCGCTTGGTAACAAAGGTTTCGGAATGGTCATTTCCTATCTTGACAGAGCTGATGGTGTTGCTCAATGTCATCCTACAAAGCCGTACTAGCTTTCCAGGTATACCAAGCTCAGACATGGTAGCATATAGGCGGTCTCGCCGTGGGCTATTAAAAGCGGCTTTATAATCGACAAACAGATGGTAAGTGTCGATTTGGTTCTCATGCGCTTTCTCCAGGATCTGGCGCAATGTGAATATCTGGTCGACTGTGGACCTCCCAGGACGAAAGCCGCATTGATACGGTCCGATCAATGCTTCAGCATATAGCTTAAGCCTCTCACACATTACGCTCGTGAGAACCTTGTATGCGACGGGAAGAAGGCTGATGCCACGGTAATTGGTGCGCTGTGTGGCATCTCCCTTCTTCAGTATGGGGCAGATAATGCTGAGGTTCCAATCAACGGGCATGCTTTCCGTTAGCCATACGCTGCTAATGAGCTGGTGCATGCGCCCTACCAACTCATCGCCTCCAGCCTTAAACAATTCAGCCGGCAATCCATCGGCTCCCGCGGCTTTATTGTTTTTAAGTCGGCGTATTGCGACTTCGACCTCCGTATGGCTAGGGATGGGAACATCAACACCATCATCTCTGATTGGAGTTAGTGGATCAACTTCTTCTGGTTCATTTTCACTGTTTCCAGCTAAAAGACTCTCAAAGTGATCCCGCCATAACCTCAGTACCATCTCCGCATCTGTGACAAGGTTTCCGTCATTGCTCCTGCAGGCTAGTGATCCAGACTTATAACCTTGGGTCATACGTTTGACTCTCCGGTAGAAGTCACGGGCATCATTCCTGTCCCTGCTACTCTCCATCATCTCGCACTCAAGCCTTTCCATCTCTCGCTTCTTTTTCTTGAAAAGGCGCTTCTCATCTCGCCTCCGCGACCTATAAATGTCCACCACCGCTCGAGTGGCTCCTGCGTGCAGCGTTCTTCTGTAGGCGGCGTCCTTCTCGCTTCTCGACACTCCTGGTCATACCATGGATTCCTCTTCGGTGGGTGCTGGAATCCCAGAGTTTCCACAGCAGAAGTGGTTATGGCGTTGGATAAGTACGACCACGTATCCGCAGAATTTATAGGTGTTGGAGAGAGTTCCGCCAGTCGGCATGAGAGTCGAGTGGAGAAGGCATCCTTATGTTGCTGTGACTGCAGCTTTCCGATGTCAAGCTTCCTTGGCATACCACGATGTGAGACTTTCGCTACACATAGCCGTGCGCGAACCTTAGCTGCAACAAGGTAGTGGTCGGAGTCGATATTGGGGCCCCGACAGGATCTCACATCAAGGATGCTAGACGCGTGCCTTGCATCGATCACAACATGATCAATCTGATTACTAGTTAGACGATCAGGGGAGAGCCAGGATGCCTTATGGATGTCGAGATGACGAAATGCAGTACTACGTACTATCATGTTGTGTGCAGCAGCAAATCCTATTAGTCTAAGCCCGTTGGGCGAGGTAGACTGGTGCAGACTATGCCTCCCAACGGTTGCTCCAAAGACACCCTCCCGTCCGATTTTGGCATTAAAATCTCCCAAGAGAATTTTAACGTCGTGTGACGGGCATCGGCTATACACTCGATCGAGTTCTGCATAGAAGGCATCCTTGGTAGCATCGTCCTTGTCCTCCGTTGGAGCGTGCACACAAATGAGGCAGATGTTAAAGAATTTGGCAGCAATTCGGATCGTCGCCATTCTCTCGCTGTACGGTGTAAACTGCGAGACACGGTGCCGCAACTTGGCTCCTACGACGAAGCCGCAACCAAACTCATGCCTACTATCATGACAGCTGTGGTATATGTCACATCCTTTTTTCCTCATGCAACCCTGTCCAGTCCATCGCATTTCCTGAAGAGCTGTGATATCAGCCTTCAACTTATTGAGGGTATCTGCTAGTTGTTGAGCAGCACCAGGTCTGTACAATGTCCTGATGTTGATTTTTCTATGGGTGAATATCAAGTCCTACGCCAAAACCTAATTTAAGGATTAGGATCCCGTCGCGCACTTTGGTCTATAACTCAGCGGGTGCTGAGTTACAATCCAGGAGGGACCACGTGGAGGTAGTGTGTCGACTTGAAGAGTGAAGTGACAAGTGATATATATAACAGTATCTGTTATATATTTTGTTTCGCCTCCCTCCTCCCACAACAATGTACATACAAATGTATTTCATTTATATATACATTTCATTATATATCGCATCGTCAAGCAAAGGATAAGCTTCAGTGGATCGCAGTATGGCAGCTGCTCAACCACTTACAACACCTTGCCTGTTATAAAAGTCGTTTACAATTGATTCTAGGCTTTGTCATTGTATTAAATAATGTTTTTATATATAACTAGCATGGCATCAGGTGATCGAAGATCCTCCCAATTTACTATGTTATATGTAACATTGGCATCACATCCATACAACGCAAATTGCCCCATATTTATCATTGCAGTCCAGCACGGATGCATAATCAGGCATAATCCAAAGGACGTAGCGTCATACCACTGTTCGCTCGAACAAGTATTGTGCCATTGGTCCGTACCTGCGGTTCCTCTCGTACTACGCAAGAATGCTGTCGCAACAACGTTTTGTCATTAGTAGGGTAAAACTAACCTGTCTCACGACGGTCTAAACCCAGCTCACGTTCCCTTGCATGGGTGAACAATCCAACGCTTGGTGAATTTTGCTTCACAGTGATAGGAAGAGCCGACATCGAAGGATCAAAAAGCGACGTCGCTATGAACGCTTGGCCGCCACAAGCCAGTTATCCCTATGGTGACTTTTCTGACACCTCTTGTTAAAAACTCTTTAAACCAAAAGGATCGATAGGCCGAGCTTTTGCTGTCCCTGTGTGTACTGAACACCGAGATCAAGTCAGCATTTGCCCTTTTGCTCTATGTGTGGTTTCTGTCCGCACTGAGATGGCCTTGGGACACCTCCGTTATTATTTGAGAGATGTGCCGCCCCAGTCAAACTCCCTACCTGGCAATGTCCTTGAATTGGATCATACCTGAGTAATTGGAGTTATACCAAATTTCTAAATCGAAAATACATAAATGCATTTGTTCATTAAAGAATTTGTTTGCGATTATATAACAAACTCGTGATACTTTGATCAAGAAGCTTGCATCAAAACCCAATACCATAAGATATAATAAATATATCCGTATAATGGCTAGGAAATGATACACGTTCCATTTAATCAAGTAAGTAAGGAAACAATAAGAGTAGTGGTATTTCATTGTCGATACTAAACCGAAATCTAATATCTCCTACTTATTCTACACCTCTAATGTCTCCTTACACTGCCAGATTAGAGTCAAGCTCAAAAGGGTCTTCTTTCCCCGCTAATTATTCCAAGCCCGTTCCCTTGGCTGTGGTTTCGCTAGATAGTAGTTGCCGGACATAACATTCCTCCGTGATGAGGGCGAGGCCTATCTAAAACCTGTGCTGGTCTATGGGTACAGCACCCGGTTGTTATACGCAACTCCACGCCGAGCCTGCGGCTCTATCCGCATCTGGGTCTAACCACCACGAAACTTCCACAAAGATTGCTTCCCATTCTGGTTTCCGACAACTGGGCACTGGGTGGGCGCCGTCGATCGTTCTTTCATGTGAAAGAAGGTCTTCCAAATTGAGGCTTTGGTCTGCCCTTCGACTTCTCCGAGGAGTTGTCTGCCAGATTAAAGTGCTCTGGTAGGACTTCGTGATTTGGTACAAGTACCGCATCACTGCCAGATTAAAGTACTCTGGTAGGACTTCGTGAATTGGCACAAGTACCGCATCACTGCCAGATTAAAGTTCTCTGGTAAGACTTCGTGACTTGGTACAAGTACCGCATCACTGCCAGATTAAAGTACTCTGGTAAGACTTTGTGGCATGGTCCAGGTTCCAGTACCACTTCCAGTTTTGGTCATCACTGACCCGGCACTGGTTGATCCTGGGTGTCCTCCTGAAGGATCATCCCTCGCCGCCGTCTAGCAAACGCCTCTTTCGCAAACAACTCCAGTCTGCGGAGCTGTTCTGGTGTATCCAGGACCCGGGAAAAATCCCAACCGGCGTCCCCTCCTCTCACACCAAGTCCGTCGAGGTCTCGCAGATCTGCATAGAGGGGGCAAGCAACTAGCACGTGCTGCCAGTCCTCGCACTCAGCACCACATTGACACGCGGGCGTTGTGCTCAGAGTTCTCCGATGCAGAAACGCGTTCAGCGATCCATGGCCCGTCAGCAGGAATCCAGCGTGGAGACTAAATCCAAAGTCCATCCGGCTGAAGACAAAGCGTGTGTCTCGGGATAAAGCGATGAGTCGGTCGACCGTGCTCATCGTCATCCCACCTGCGTTGCCACTCGCAGCACATGCGCTCGTCCAGCATCGCCTTCATCTGCCTCCGATCTAGATTTGCCAGATCCAGACCGTACAGCCAATCGCTATCCTCCAGCGGGTGGGCACGCTTGACTTTGAACATGATTGCCAATTTCTTGGCAACCAGGTCCAAAGGTGGAGCTCCAGCAAGCACCTGCAGTGCCACGGTGGACACTGTTCGGCATACCGCAAGGCATCCTAAGAGCATGACTCTTTGGCAGGAGATGAGGCGCCTCCTGGCCCCCGACTCTCTCCCAACCACGGAATACCACACCGAGGCACCAAATAGTGCACAGGGCACCATGAGTCCGGCATAAATGGTGCGTTTCGCTCGGGGACTGAGACCCCAGTCGACCCGCAGCACGCGACTCAATGCTCCGACGACTCCAGCCAGCTTTCCTCGCAATCCTGCGATATGCGGTTGGAAATTCAACCTCTCGCCGACTGTGATGCCAAGGTACCGGTACTGAGTGACGTACGGCAGACTCGCTCCTGCGACTCGTACCAGGGGTGGCCTGGAAGCGGCCAATCTCCCCTTCAACATCATCATTGCCGTCTTGCTGGTTGAGATCGAGACTCCGACCTCAGCTCCCCAGGCTCCCACGACGGACATCAGCTCCTCACCTCGTCTCTCCAGTTCGGCTCTCGACCTTCCTTCGACGAGAACCAGCAGATCGTCGGCGTATGCGCTGAAAACGCACAAGGGCTCCAAACGCTGGAGCAGCACATCCATCATGGTGTTCCAAATGAACGGCCCACTGATGGATCCTTGCGGACAGCCTCGAGTCACCTCGACGTCGACCTCTCCAAATCTGCTGGTCATCCTCGCCCTCCTGCCGCAGAAGAAGCTTCTCCACAAGCTGGCTTCCTGGCATCCTAGGGCTATTAAGCGGCGCATCGCGGCGCTCCACTCAATGTTGTCGAAGGCTCCTTTGAAGTCAACGAACAGACCTAGTACGTAGTTCGCCTGGCTGGCGGCTACGCTGGTCTGGACATGCCTCCACGCGTCCTCCACGCAGTGTCCAGGTCGAAAGCCGAATTGCCATCTATTTCCATCCGGGAGCACCTCCTTCATCCGACTCACCATGATCCCCTCCAGCACCTTGCCAAACACTGGCAGCAGGCAGATACCCCGATAGGATGCTGGATTGCTCCTATCCTTGTCGGGGCCCTTGAGGAGCGCCACTACTCGCGGGCACTTCCACTCAAGTGGGAAATATCCCTCTGCCACACAACGGGAAAGCAACGTTGTGATGTGCTCGGGGATGGCACGCCATACAGCCTTGCAGATACCGCCTGTAATGCCGTCCAATCCGGGAGAGCGCCTGCTCTTCAACCGGGCGACGCATGCTCCGACCTCGAAAGCTTCGAGAGCCGGTGCAGCTCCGTTCTGGATGACAATGTCGTCACTCGCTTCTGCAACTGGGAAAAAGTTGCGGAGGAGGAGACTCGCGCAGTCGTGCCAAGTTACAACCAGCCTGTCATCCGAACGAAGGCATCCCAGATCTGCGGACCGCTTTCGTCCTCGGCATATCCGGTATACGTGCCCCCATGGGTCATCCCTGTGGTCTCCAACGAAGCTCCGCCAGTGATCCTCCTTCGTCTTCAGGATGAGCTTCTTGAACTCGCGAACGGCTGTTCGCAGATGAGAAGCAAGAAGCTGCGCAGAGTCATGATCTCTGCGCCGAGCATCCTGGAGCCTCCGCCTCAGTCTCCTGACCTCCCGGCGTTTGGTACTCAGCTCTGTGGTCCACCACTTCACCTTTCCCGTGGCTCTGGACGGCCTGCGGCCCAGCACCCTGTCGCACACGGACTGTACGGCAAGGCGTAGTGCAGACACCGAGGAGTCCAACGGCGAATTCCTGATATCCTCCAAGGGAAGGTGCTCCAGGATTTCCTCTACCAGCTCCGAGTCGAACAGTCGCCAATTTGCATTGTTGAGCTTCCAGGACGGTACAGGAGCATATGTGCTCTCAACTGTATCTGGGGACGGCGATACCACAACAGTAATCATGTTATGGTCGCTAAGGTCCCACTCGTCCACACTCCAGTCATACGCGGCCCACGTAGACGCTGCTCTGTTGGCGAATGTAACGTCGATATCGCTCTGTCCACGGCGATTGTCGAACGTAAACACCTCGCTGTATCGATTGAGGACTTCGGCTCCGCTCCCTACGATCCAATCCTCCAGCTGCTCACCCCGATTGTAGTTCAGCTGGCCACGAAAACTTTCGTAGCGTTTACTGAGCCACATGGGGGATACAGCATTCGCGTCCAGGCTAAGGATGACCGGAGTACTGCTCGCCTGTAGCAGTACGGCATCCATATACGCTAGATCTCGCATTATCGATACAGCTTGTGCATGGCAGTACAGTGAGGTCAGGTAAAATGAGCCATTTCTACCAGTGACCCTCACGCATACTCCAGCCTCGGTGATCAGCGACTCGACTGGTAGGCAGATGGCATCTGGGTCGTCGACGATGACGGCGGCGTTTCTCCTGCGCCTATCGAACAGCTTACTGCCGAACACTCTCATCCCGGATGGGAATCCTGTGATTCGGCCCGCTTCGTCCGAATACGGCTCTTGCAGCAGCGCAAAGGTGTGGCCAAGTTTGCGCATACGTACACCAATGTCGATGCACGCAACGCGTCCCCGACCACAGTTGGCCTGGATGAGCCCAAACATGTTAGTGTCTGGACTGCACCCTTGCCAACACTGCCCCGTAGATCGGGCACGATGCTGAGAGCATCGAATGCCCCGAAGGCAGCCCCTTGAAGCGGCAATTCCGGCAGTCCACCGGGTTCACACACTTCGCTGCAACGTGGCCTGTTTGTCCACACTGGCGGCACACGTCCTGCTTGAAGCGGCACTGAGACACCTTGTGGTCGAATCCGACGCACCTATGGCAAGCATAGGTACGGACGAGCGACCGGCAGCGGTACGAAAACCACTTGATATAGACCCGACCGGCCCTCTCAAGTATGGCCAGCGCTTTCTCGTCCACGTCTAGCGTCAGCGACACACTGGCGCCATCCGTGACGGACCAAGGCTTCGACTCCAAGTGCACAGCCTTCTTGAAAGCAGCCGCCGTCATTTCCTCCTGGAAGTTGTTCGCAAACAACTCCTCCATGAAGAGCTCCGGCTCTATGCTGGTGTCCACGTCGAACACCGTGACCTTGGGTCTGACACCCTGGCTCTGCTGGACTTTCAGTCCAACCTCTGCGAACTTCTTGTTCGCCACCACGCGCTTAATCTCGCTCGCCGACGGCGTGCGGATGATGGCTCCTCCGCGCTTCAGCTCACGCACTTCGTGCACGCGTACACCAAGTGCGGGCGCAACTTCCCGGCGAACGCGCTCAGCGACCTGCTGTGGCGTCTCCTCGGGATTGCTGCTGGTCACCATTGCTGACCAGGTCTCCGGAGGCCTCCGGAAGCTGGGAGCAGCAATGGGAGCTGCAGCAGCGGCGGCGTAGCTAGCAACAGCTGGCTGTACCGGAGCGGGCGCCTGTGGTGCGGGCTGTCCACCCGAGAGGCTCTGCAGCATCGCATTCCTCACGGCGAGCGACATGGCCAGTTCCTCCAGGCGTTTGATGGCAGCCGAGATTTCCCTCGCTGCATCCTTCGGAATGCCCACCATGGCATTCCGGAACCCCTCTCCTGCTGCAGAGATCTCCGCCAGAACCGCGGGCGTTCCTCCTGCCACTATGCGCCAGGCCGGGCACAGGGGCACTGCAGAGGCAGCGGCGGACACGGCAACGGGGACGGCGGCGGGTGCATCAGTGGGCACGGCAGCGCGGGCGACAACGGGGGCGGTAACGGGAGCGGGAACGGGAACGGGGGCGACCGCGGGGGCTGCGATCGGGGCAGCGGCGGGGACAGCGGCGGGGGCAGCGGCGACGGCAGGAGCAGCGACTCCTGCAACCACGGGGGCGGCGGCTCTCGCGGACACGTCGCTCTCATCCGCTGAGCTCGCGTCTCTCACACGCAGCTTTCGCGGGGGCGACTCCATCGGCGGCGGCATGGCTACATCGGCCAGCGTCTGCGCGCGGGTGTCGGTCCGACCTCCACCTCCTCGACCACGCCTCTTCCTCCCCGACGAACGCGCACTGGCAGCACTGCTGCTCGCGTCGCTCTCCATATCGCCTGTGTGCTAGGCAACAGTTCCCGGAGAAACACTCGCCCGAAAGTATGCACTACTTTTACGCCCGAAAGTATGCCGCACTTTTTATTCGGCGCACAAAAGTATTCCGCACTTATAAAGTTTCTGCTGCCTTCTGATTGGCTGGCCAATCAGCAACGAGCAGCGGTACTCCGCACACGTATGCACAAACACAGACGCAGCAGCGAGATTCTTATCAGCGAACGGTCGCTAATAAGCACTTTAAAAGTTGTTTTGTTGTCCAAAACTCGCGTGTTTACCGTTGGTTAGTGAAACTCAAAAACGTAAACAATAAACGAAACGCGCGCACAGCGGAAAAAAACACGTCTGCTCTCGACGACAATCAAAAGCGAACTGAGTAGATAGGGACATAAAGTCTAGTTTGTTTTACGTGGCGTCTACCACCTTTTGGGGTTTACAACCACGGTACACGATTGCGTCACATATGTGGCGCATAGTACAGCGGGTGAATTTGAGCGTCCACCAACGCCCCCGAAAGTTTAAACTTTCAGGTGCCAATAGAATGCATGCTGTCGGGCATAACATTCCCCCTTGGTGAGGGGCGAGGCCCATCTAAAACCTCTGCTGGTCTATGGGTACAGCACCCGGTTGTTACACGCAACTCCACGCCGAGCCTGCGGCTCTACCCGCATCTGGGTCTAACCAACAACCACCACGAAACTCCCACAAAGGGGGCCAACCTCATTGGGCTGGCCTTGGCCGCCAGCCCATCCCGTGGTGCCAAATTAGCAGCTTTGGTCGGCTGTTCGCAATCAAGATTGCTTCCCATTCTGGTTTCCGACAACCGGGCACTGGGTGGGCGCCGTCGATCGTTCTTTCATGCGAAAGAAGGTCTTCCAAATTGAGGCTTTGGTCTGCCCTTCGACTTCTCCGAGGAGTTGTCTGCCAGATTAAAGTGCTCTGGTAAGACTTCGTGACTTGGTACAAGTACCGCATCACTGCCAGATTAAAGTTCTCTGGTAAGACTTCGTGATTTGGTACAAGTACCGCATCACTGCCAGATTAAAGTACTCTGGTAAGACTTCGTGATTTGGTACAAGTACCGCATCACTGCCAGATTAAAGTACTCTGGTAAGACTTCGTGGCATGGTCCAAGTTCCGCACCACTGCCAGATTAAAGTGCTCTGGTAAGACTTCGTGACTTGGCACAAGTGCCGGCATCACTGCCAGATTAAAGTACCTGGTAAGACTTGTGAGCCAGTGCTCGCAACTCATGCTCGGTGATGAGCTGGGCGACAGGCATGCAGACGACCTCTGGTCGTCTACGACAATGGCAGCTTTGTAGCGAAGGTCAGAGAAGACTCGCATTCCTGCCGGTAATCCGGTGATCCTTCCTCACGGTCGACGTACGGCTCTGCAACAATGCGAACTTGTGGCCTGAGTCCCGCATCCGGACTCCGAGCTCGATGACAGCAGCTCGACTTCTGCCGCAATTAACCTGAATGATGCTAAACATTGTTAATGTCTAGCAGCAATCCTGGCCAGCACCGCACCGTAGATCAGGCATGCCTCGGAGAGCATGTGATGCCCCGAAGGCAATGCCTTGAAACGGCAGTTCCGGCAGTCCACCGGATTGGTGCACTTGGCAGCAACATGGCCCGTCTGTCCGCATTGTCGGCAAACTGCATCCTTCACGCGGCATTGAGACACTTTGTGGTCAAACCCGACGCACCTATGGCAGGCATAGGTGCGGACTAGCGATCGGCATCCGTATGGGAACCACTTGATGTACACCCGACCGGTGGCATCAAGTATGGCCAACGCATTCTCGTCAACCTCCAAGTTCAGGTTGACCGTCTCACCTGCAGCTTGCATCCAGGGCTTCGTCTCCAGGTGGACACTGCGCTTAAATTGTGCCTCGGTCATCTGTTCCTTGAAGTTATTCGCGAAGAGCTCCGCCATGAAATCTTCGGCCTTGATACCAGTGTCGACGCCAAACACTGTCACCTTCGGCCTGAGGGTCCGGTTCTTCTGAACCACAAGTCCCATCTCAGCGAACTTCTTGTTGGCAACCACCATACGCATCTCACCAGAAGATGGCGTCCGTATAACGGCTCTACCGCGCTTCAGCTCTCGCACCTCGTGCACCGAGGCGGGAGCAACATCCCTGCGAACACGCTCAGCAACTTGCTGCGGTGTCTTCTCTGAGTTGTTGCTTGTCACGATCGCCGACCATGTCTCAGCAGCCTTGCGGATGCGAGGGGCAGCGATCTTAGCAGCAGCGGTGGCTTCAGTGGTGGTGCCAACCGTCACAACTTTCGGCGCAGGAGTGGGGGAACGAGCATCGTTCCGTGCTTCCAGCTCCACGATTTTCCCGTACATCCTAATTCCAGCTCTTGTATTCCCCGCACATCCAGGACCCTAAGCGCCCTTCTCGGCACCTCGGTGCCACCACGCTTGCGGAGTCCTGTCATGGAGATTTCTGCACCATAGAGCTGAGCCGCGGAGCGCTGATCGGGCCTGAATGACCCTTTGCAGTAGGAGCCGGCAGCGCGCAGACGTTGTTGGCTCGGCGGGAGACGACGGCGGGAAGAGCAACGGCGGGTAAAACGACCGCGGCACTGACGACCGTCCTGTCTCCGCTGAGCTGGCACTCTTGAGTGCATCTTACGCGGGGAGACTGGGTCGGGGGGGCATTCCCAGCCACAGGGGGGGGGGGGGGTGTGGGGGGGGGGGGGTGTTCAGTAGATGGGACATAAAGTCGAGTTTGTTTTACGTGGCGTCTACCACCTTTAGGGGTTTACAACCACGGTACACGATTGCGCAGCATATGTGACGCATAGTACAGCGGGTGAATTTGAGCGTCCACCAACGCCCCCGAAAGTTTAGACTTTCAGGTGCCAATAGAATGATGTGTCGGGCATAACATTCCCCCTTGGTGAGGGGCGAGGCCCATCTAAACCTCTGCTGGTCTATGGGTAAGCACCCGGTTGTTACACGCAACTCCACGCCGAGCCTTCGGCTCTACCCGCATCTGGGTCTAACCAACAACCACCACGAAACTCCCACAAAGGGGGCCAACCTCATTGGGCTGGCCTTGGCCGCCAGCCCATCCCGTGGTGCCAAATTAGCAGCTTTGGTCGGCTGTTCGCTATCAAGATTGCTTCCCATTCTGGTTTCCGACAACCGGGCACTGGGTGGGCGCCGTCGATCGTTCTTTCATGCGAAAGAAGGTCTTCCAAATTGAGGCTTTGGTCTGCCCTTCGACTTCTCCGAGGAGTTGTCTGCCAGATTAAAGTGCTCTGGTAAGACTTCGTGACTTGGTACAAGTACCGCATCACTGCCAGATTAAAGTTCTCTGGTAAGACTTCGTGATTTGGCACAAGTACCGCATCACTGCCAGATTAAAGTGCTCTGGTAAGACTTCGTGATTTGGCACAAGTACCGCATCACTGCCAGATTAAAGTGCTCTGGTAAGACTTCGTGATTTGGCACAAGTGCCGCATCACTGCCAGATTAAAGTGCTCTGGTAAGACTTCGTGATTTGGCACAAGTACCGCATCACTGCCAGATTAAAGTGTCTCTGGTAAGACTTCGTGACTTGGTACAAGTACCGCATCACTGCCAGATTAAAGTACTCTGGTAAGACTTCGTGGCATGGTCCAGGTTCCAGTACCACTTCCAGTTTTGGTCATCACTGACCCGGCACTGGTTGATCCTGGGTGTCCTCCTGAAGGATCATCCCTCGCCGCCGTCTAGCAAACGCCTCTTTCGCAAACAACTCCAGTCTGCGGAGCTGTTCTGGTGTATCCAGGACCCGGGAAAAATCCCAACCGGCGTCCCCTCCTCTCACACCAAGTCCGTCGAGGTCTCGCAAATCTGCATAGAGGGGGCAAGCAACTAGCACGTGCTGCCAGTCCTCGCACTCAGCACCGCATTGACACGCGGGCGTTGTGCTCAGAGTTCTCCGATGCAGAAACGCGTTTAGCGATCCATGGCCCGTCAGCAGGAATCCAGCGTGGAGACTAAATCCAAAGTCCATCCGGCTGAAGACAAAGCGTGTGTCCGGGATAAAGCGATGAGTCGGTCGACCGTGCTCATCGTCATCCCACCTGCGTTGCCACTCGCAGCACATGCGCTCGTCCAGCATCGCCTTCATCTGCCTCCGATCTAGATTTGCCAGATCCAGACCGTACAGCCAATCGCTATCCTCCAGCGGGTGGGCACGCTTGACTTTGAACATGATTGCCAATTTCTTGGCAACCAGGTCCAAAGGTGGAGCTCCAGCAAGCACCTGCAGTGCCACGGTGGACACTGTTCGGCATACCGCAAGGCATCCTAAGAGCATGACTCTTTGGCAGGAGATGAGGCGCCTCCTGGCCCCCGACTCTCTCCCAACCACGGAATACCACACCGAGGCACCAAATAGTGCACAGGGCACCATGAGTCCGGCATAAATGGTGCGTTTCGCTCGGGGACTGAGACCCCAGTCGACCCGCAGCACGCGACTCAATGCTCCGACGACTCCAGCCAGCTTTCCTCGCAATCCTGCGATATGCGGTTGGAAATTCAACCTCTCGCCGACTGTGATGCCAAGGTACCGGTACTGAGTGACGTACGGCAGACTCGCTCCTGCGACTCGTACCAGGGGTGGCCTGGAAGCGGCCAATCTCCCCTTCAACATCATCATTGCCGTCTTGCTGGTTGAGATCGAGACTCCGACCTCAGCTCCCCAGGCTCCCACGACGGACATCAGCTCCTCACCTCGTCTCTCCAGTTCGGCTCTCGACCTTCCTTCGACGAGAACCAGCAGATCGTCGGCGTATGCGCTGAAAACGCACAAGGGCTCCAAACGCTGGAGCAGCACATCCATCATGGTGTTCCAAATGAACGGCCCACTGATGGATCCTTGCGGACAGCCTCGAGTCACCTCGACGTCGACCTCTCCAAATCTGCTGGTCATCCTCGCCCTCCTGCCGCAGAAGAAGCTTCTCCACAAGCTGGCTTCCTGGCATCCTAGGGCTATTAAGCGGCGCATCGCGGCGCTCCACTCAATGTTGTCGAAGGCTCCTTTGAAGTCAACGAACAGACCTAGTACGTAGTTCGCCTGGCTGGCGGCTACGCTGGTCTGGACATGCCTCCACGCGTCCTCCACGCAGTGTCCAGGTCGAAAGCCGAATTGCCATCTATTTCCATCCGGGAGCACCTCCTTCATCCGACTCACCATGATCCCCTCCAGCACCTTGCCAAACACTGGCAGCAGGCAGATACCCCGATAGGATGCTGGATTGCTCCTATCCTTGTCGGGGCCCTTGAGGAGCGCCACTACTCGCGGGCACTTCCACTCAAGTGGGAAATATCCCTCTGCCACACAACGGGAAAGCAACGTTGTGATGTGCTCGGGGATGGCACGCCATACAGCCTTGCAGATACCGCCTGTAATGCCGTCCAATCCGGGAGAGCGCCTGCTCTTCAACCGGGCGACGCATGCTCCGACCTCGAAAGCTTCGAGAGCCGGTGCAGCTCCGTTCTGGATGACAATGTCGTCACTCGCTTCTGCAACTGGGAAAAAGTTGCGGAGGAGGAGACTCGCGCAGTCGTGCCAAGTTACAACCAGCCTGTCATCCGAACGAAGGCATCCCAGATCTGCGGACCGCTTTCGTCCTCGGCATATCCGGTATACGTGCCCCCATGGGTCATCCCTGTGGTCTCCAACGAAGCTCCGCCAGTGATCCTCCTTCGTCTTCAGGATGAGCTTCTTGAACTCGCGAACGGCTGTTCGCAGATGAGAAGCAAGAAGCTGCGCAGAGTCATGATCTCTGCGCCGAGCATCCTGGAGCCTCCGCCTCAGTCTCCTGACCTCCTGGCGTTTGGTACTCAGCTCTGTGGTCCACCACTTCACCTTTCCCGTGGCTCTGGACGGCCTGCGGCCCAGCACCCTGTCGCACACGGACTGTACGGCAAGGCGTAGTGCAGACACCGAGGAGTCCAACGGCGAATTCCTGATATCCTCCAAGGGAAGGTGCTCCAGGATTTCCTCTACCAGCTCCGAGTCGAACAGTCGCCAATTTGCATTGTTGAGCTTCCAGGACGGTACAGGAGCATATGTGCTCTCAACTGTATCTGGGGACGGCGATACCACAACAGTAATCATGTTATGGTCGCTAAGGTCCCACTCGTCCACACTCCAGTCATACGCGGCCCACGTAGACGCTGCTCTGTTGGCGAATGTAACGTCGATATCGCTCTGTCCACGGCGATTGTCGAACGTAAACACCTCGCTGTATCGATTGAGGACTTCGGCTCCGCTCCCTACGATCCAATCCTCCAGCTGCTCACCCCGATTGTAGTTCAGCTGACCACGAAAACTTTCGTAGCGCTTACTGAGCCACATGGGGGATACAGCATTCGCGTCCAGGCTAAGGATGACCGGGGTACTGCTCGCCTGTAGCAGTACGGCATCCATATACGCTAGGTCCCGCATTATCGATACAGCTTGTGCATGGCAGTACAGTGAGGTCAGGTAGAATGAGCCATTTCTACCAGTGACCCTCACGCATACTCCAGCCTCGGTGATCAGCGACTCGACTGGTAGGCAGATGGCATCTGGGTCGTCGACGATGACGGCGGCGTTTCTCCTGCGTCCATCGAACAGCTTACTGCCGAACACTCTCATCCCGGATGGGAATCCTGTGATTCGGCCCGCTTCGTCCGAATACGGCTCCTGCAGCAGCGCAAAGGTGTGGCCAAGTTCGCGCATACGTACACCAATGTCGATGCACGCAACGCGTCCCCGACCACAGTTGGCCTGGATGAGCCCAAACATGTTAGTGTCTGGACTGCACCCTTGCCAACACTGCCCCGTAGATCGGGCACGATGCTGAGAGCATCGAATGCCCCGAAGGCAGCCCCTTGAAGCGGCAATTCCGGCAGTCCACCGGGTTCACACACTTCGCTGCAACGTGGCCTGTTTGTCCACACTGGCGGCACACGTCCTGCTTGAAGCGGCACTGAGACACCTTGTGGTCGAATCCGACGCACCTATGGCAAGCATAGGTACGGACGAGCGACCGGCAGCGGTACGAAAACCACTTGATGTAGACCCGACCGGCCCTCTCAAGTATGGCCAGCGCTTTCTCGTCCACGTCTAGCGTCAGCGACACACTGGCGCCATCCGTGACGGACCAAGGCTTCGACTCCAAGTGCACAGCCTTCTTGAAAGCAGCCGCCGTCATTTCCTCCTGGAAGTTGTTTGCAAACAACTCCTCCATGAAGAGCTCCGGCTCTATGCTGGTGTCCACGTCGAACACCGTGACCTTGGGTCTGACACCCTGGCTCTGCTGGACTTTCAGTCCAACCTCTGCGAACTTCTTGTTCGCCACCACGCGCTTAATCTCGCTCGCCGACGGCGTGCGGATGATGGCTCCTCCGCGCTTCAGCTCACGCACTTCGTGCACGCGTACACCAAGTGCGGGCGCAACTTCCCGGCGAACGCGCTCAGCGACCTGCTGTGGCGTCTCCTCGGGATTGCTGCTGGTCACCATTGCTGACCAGGTCTCCGGAGGCCTCCGGAAGCTGGGAGCAGCAATGGGAGCTGCAGCAGCGGCGGCGTAGCTAGCAACAGCTGGCTGTACCGGAGCGGGCGCCTGTGGTGCGGGCTGTCCACCCGAGAGGCTCTGCAGCATCGCATTCCTCACGGCGAGCGACATGGCCAGTTCCTCCAGGCGCTTGATGGCAGCCGAGATCTCCCTCGCTGCATCCTTCGGAATGCCCACCATGGCATTCCGGAACCCCTCTCCTGCTGCGGAGATCTCCGCCAGAACCGCGGACGTTCCTCCTGCCACTATGCGCCAGGCCGGGCACAGGGGCACTGCAGAGGCAGCGGCGGACACGGCAACGGGGACGGCGGCGGGTGCATCAGTGGGCACGGCAGCGCGGGCGACAACGGGGGCGGTAACGGGAGCGGGAACGGGGGCGACCGCGGGGGCTGCGATCGGGGCAGCGGCGGGGGCAGCGGCGACGGGAGGAGCAACGACTCCTGCAACCACGGGGGCGGCGGCTCTCGCGGACACGTCGCTCTCATCCGCTGAGCTCGCGTCTCTCACACGCAGCTTTCGCGGGGGCGACTCCATCGGCGGCGGCATGGCTACATCGGCCAGCGTCTGCGCGCGGGTGTCGGTCCGACCTCCACCTCCTCGACCACGCCTCTTCCTCCCCGACGAACGCGCACTGGCAGCACTGCTGCTCGCGTCGCTCTCCATATCGCCTGTGTGCTAGGCAACAGTTCCCGGAGAATCACTCGCCCGAAAGTATGTACTACTTTTCTCCCGAAAGTATGCCGCACTTTTATTCGGCGCACAAAAGTATTCCGCACTTATAAAGTTTCTGCTGCCTTCTGATTGGCTGGCCAATCAGCAACGAGCAGCGGTACTCCGCACACGTATGCACAAACACAGACGCAGCAGCGAGATTCTTATCAGCGAACGGTCGCTAATAAGCACTTTAAAAGTTGTTTTGTTGTCCAAAACTCGCGTGTTTACCGTTGGTTAGTGAAACTCAAAAACGTAAACAATAAACGAAACGCGCGCACAGCGGAAAAAACACGTCTGCTCTCGACGACAATCAAAAGCGAACTGAGTAGATAGGGACAGTAGGAATCTCGTTAATCCATTCATGCGCGTCACTAATTAGATGACGAGGCATTTGGCTATTTTTTCTGTCGCATTTATCTGGCAAGCCAGCGTTACACCCACTACCCAGAACAGTCTGGGAGTGAAGTGATCACATGCGTTACTTTGTACCTTTTTAAGATGTTATGCCAAGGTAGCAGGCGTTTAGAAGAGGATCCATAGTATTTAGATAGTCAATGTGTTCCGCCACGAAACCCAGTGTGATACATGAAGGTCTTAAAGCCATAGACTCCACTAGACACCACCCTGGCACTAATGACATTGCTGTCATCAGCGTTTAGAACACCGAGAGCCATCAGCCTTTTTACGGACTGATAACTCCAAATGCCCCGCCAGTTTAATGTAGCAGAGACGAATTCAATGTCCGCATGTACCGGAAAACTGCGGAGCAATAAGGTCCGTACGTCCGTCCTGTCATAGATCGCGACTTTGCTATGGTGGGCAGAGTCGAGATCCAGTCCGTCAGTCACAATCTGTGCGTCCAGTACTATTGTCTTGTCACGTCGGATAGCTACCAGGTCCGGCTTAAACATCCTGGTCTCTCCCTGCAGACTCGGTTCAGTAATGACGGAGAAGCCTCTCGACTCAAGCCCCTTCTTGAGACGATTAACAACTCTGTTGTGTCTAGCCACCCGCCTCCCATGCGTACGATGACATTTTTGCAGAATGTGGTTTAGTGATTCGGGAGCATTACAACCTGCACGACACTGCCTCCCCAATTCGTGCCTTCCCCTTGTGGTACGAGACCTCGTAGGTAGGGCATTTATCCGCAGCTTGATAACATTCAGATAAGCTTTACCGGTAAGCAAGCGCGTGGGCTGAACCACCCACTTAGTGCTGAACTATCAAGCAACACGACTCTTTGGAAACACCATCTAATAATCATTAACGTTATACGGCCCTGGCACCCTCTGTGGGTAAATGGCCTCATTTAAGAAAGACTTTAATCGTTAATTTATCGTTTATTAATAATATGAATATATAATGTGAATTACACATATATTATCCAATAATATACCATATGCTTGAAATTTATACAAATTTTAAGCAACTTATTTAGCATAGTCTTACAACCCTCAACCATATGTAGTCCAAGGAGCACTCTAAAATTAATTAAAGTACATAACAGCATGGACTGCGATATGCGTTCAAAATGTCCATGTTCATGTGTCCTGCAGTTCACACGAGGACGCACAGTTTGCTGCGTTCTTCATCGACGCATGAGCCGAGTGATCCACCGCTTAGACGGCGGGCGGTGTGTAAAAGGGCAGGGACGTAATCAATGCGAGCTAATGACTCACACTTACTGGGAATTCCAAGTTCATGTGAACAGTTTCAGTTCACAATCCCAAGCATGAAAGTGGTTCAGCGGTTTGCCCGGACCTCTCGGTCTAGGAAATACACGTTGATACTTTCATTGAAGCGCGCGTGCAGCCCAGGACATCTAAGGGCATCACAGACCTGTTATTGCTCAATCTCATTATTGCTAGACGCAATTTGTCCATTTAAGAAGATAGTGTTCTTATAATGGGACAAACCAACAGGTACGGCTCCACTTATATAAACACATTCAAACACAATAAACATTTTACTGCCACCACGAATGAAGGCTATATAAGCTTTAACACCATAATCCTGAAGATATCTATTTAATATATTTGAGTCTCGTTCGTTATCGGAATTAACCAGACAAATCACTCCACGAACTAAGAACGGTCATGCACCACCACCCATAGATTCGAGAAAGAGCTATCAATCTGTCTTACACACTTATGTACGGACCTGGTAAGTTTTCCCGTGTTGAGTCAAATTAAGCCGCAGGCTCCACTCCTGGTGGTGCCCTTCCGTCAATTCCTTTAAGTTTCAGCTTTGCAACCATACTTCCCCAGGAGCCCAAAAGCTTTGGTTTACCGGGAAGCGACTGAGAGAGCCATAAAAGTAGCTACACCCAATTGCTAGCTGGCATCGTTTATGGTTAGAACTAGGGCGGTATCTGATCGCCTTCGAACCTCTAAGTTTCGTTCTTGATTAATGAAAACATCTTTGGCAAACATCTTTCGCTTAAGTTAGTCTTACGACGGTCCAAGAATTTCACCTCTCGCGTCGTTATACTAATGCCCCCAAACTGCTTCTATTAATCATTACCTCTTGACCTGAAAACCAATGAAAACAGAACAGACGTCTTATTTCATTATCCCATGCATAGAATATTCAGGCATTTGAAGCCTGCTTTTTAGCACTCTAATTTGTTCAAAGTAATTGTACCGGCCCACAATAACACTCGATGCAGAGCACTAATGCAGGTTTTTAAATAGGAGGAATACATAAAAAATACAAGTATTTAAATACATATAAGAACTCTACCGGTAATACGCTGTAAGTCGGGGTTTCGGAAACCCGTCTTACATTATATTGAATTTGTAGTAAGTAAGAAGAATTGGTAGTAGGTAAGGAAATTTGTAGTACGTAAGAAGAATTGGTAGTAGGTAAGGAAATTTGTAGTATGTAAGAAGAATTTGTAGTATGTAAGAAGAATTGGTAGTAGGTAAGGAAATTTGGTAGTTATGTAAGGAAATTTGGTAGTCATCTAAGGAATTTGTTGAAGATAAGGAATTTGGCAGAATGTAAAGAACTTTGTATAATATAAGGAATTTGTTGAAGATAAGGAATTTGTTAGAATGTAGGGAATTTTGTAGCGAGTAGGGACATTCGCCAGTATTAACAAGTAAGAAAGGCTACAGTCGAGCGCGCCGACTGTAAAAGACCCCGTACTCTCCTTGTATTCGAAATTAATATTTGAATACGACTGTAATTTAAAATTTAAGTTTTAAAATTAAATTGAAAAAAAAAAATTTGAATCAGTCACTGATGGGATTCGAACCCGCGCTTACTGACGCAAGTTCCATATCATGCTGCACCCCTACTAGTTACACAACACCATTCATTTGGCAGAGATTTGATTATTTTCATTTACATATAATAATGTAAAAAATAAAAAAATAAATAAATTTCTGGGTCTGTGCCGGGTTCGAACCGCAGACCATTGGCTGTTGCACCAGTTAAAATTCTTTATTTACATTTTTGTTTGAAATTTAAAAAATTAAATTCCACTGTCGGGAATTGAACCTGTGAACATATACGCAGCTTGCATAACGCGTCACAACCCTATCAGTCGCACCACGGCCCACATTAGACAGAGATCCGATTATTTTCATTTACATGTAATAATGTTATTATATAAGAAGCACAAAAAACAAAATTTTATTTCTGAGTCTGCGCCGGGTTCGAACCGCAGACCATTGGCTGTTGCACCAGTTAAAATTCTTTATTTACATTTTTGTTTAAATTTAAAAAAGTAAATTCCACTGTCTGGAATTGAACCTGCGAACTTATACTCAACTTGCAAAACACGCCGCAACACTACTAATTGCACCAACCCCTTCTTATGAAACGGTTCCGATTATTTTCATTAAGATATAATAGTGCTAAATAATAAAATAAAAAAAAAATAAAAAAAAAAAAATTTAATTTCTGAGTCCGTGCCGGGGTTCGAACCGCAGGTCTAGTGTTTACAAAGAAGTGCGTTGCCCACCCGGACCACGCTCTCTTTGCAAGCTACTGCGGCTAATGTATATATACACATACAGTTATCTCTTTTCTTTTAACCACGTGCATTCACAACGCGCTTCATGGGCTACTTTGTTGTTTAATTGCTCAGTTGTTTATAGTTGGATTTTTATGCAACTTTCAGGGTAGTTTGATATAATTTGTCTTTAAACGAATCTTAAATTACAACACTGTACGATGAGGACAAATGCCTTAAAAACGGCATCGAAATTGAAAATTTTATATTTTTTCTTGTGGAAAAAGGGGGCGTGGCAGCAAGAAAATTTTAATGGCTTTGCATTTATGCTGTCCCTAGGAACCTGCGTACCCAAATTGGTGGTCGTAAGTGCCATAGTTACGGAGATATTCGCAGAAAACATCAATTTTTTTCGAGGTGTCTTTGGTTTTTTGCTTATTGCGGGGGCGGTAGGGGGCGTGGCACTGATTTGAAATAAACTTGATCTGCTCGCGAAAGTTACTGAATTTTTTTTACAAATTTGGTGGTTCTAGCTCTTGTAGTTTAAAAGATCCAGGTGTTCATACAGACGGACGGACAGACGGACAGACGGACAGACGGACATGGCTATATCGACTCGGCTGTTGATGCTGATCAAGAATATATATACTTTATGGGGTCGGAAAAGCTTCCTTCTGCCTGTTACGCACATTTGGCTTCTGACAAACCTAATAGACCCCTATACTCTTTTTAAGAGTACGGGGTCTAAAAAGTTCTTGAAGAACAAGTAAACATAATGCAATTATCGATAGGAGTTCATGAGGCTGGCGGCGCCCTCTGTCGGGAGCGCGAGGAGCGGTCGGGTGCAACTCTGCACAAAAGCTCAGTGGTGAAGAGAGAGCTTTCGTGGTGGAGTTGCATCAGGCAGCTTCTGCGCTACGTGATCGAGAGCATCGCCAGCACTTTGCGATCGAATCGAGTAGAAGACAGTCGTGCGCGCTAAGCGACAAAAAAAAAAGGAGATAAACCGTAAGTTGAACCGTTAGGGCCAGTGCGACGGTAGGGCAAATGAACATGTGCGACTAGAAATAAATGTGAAATTAAAAGAACAAAACGTGGTTACGAATTCTTATTGAGAAAAATGTGAAAAGTTAAAGAACAGTAAACATCCCTAATCCTTCCCCAACATTCAATTATATTCCGTTTCGCGTGGTGCAGTGGTGTCTCCACGGCGCACCTGGAGCCACACTCAACACCGTCTTCTGCTGAAAGTGATCGCGGTCTCTTGGCGCCCCAGAACCACGATCCCACTTTCGCAAGACGATTCCACCTCTTCCCTACCTTTGTGCAGTGATTTGTCGGGAACAACGGCGGCACCCCTCGTTTCGATCTCGCATCTGCATTCCCCACCTCCACTTAGCACTCCCGTTCGGGAACAGCGGCGGCCACCAGAGCACCTCGGCGCCCCGTTTCGATCTCGCGGAGTGTCGCGCGAACTGCACAGAAACAGGGGCGGCGCTCCCCGTTGAATCTTGCAGTCGCCTCCCCCTTCCCTTCGCCACGCGCTCCTCGTCCGGGAATAACGGCGGCCGCTAGAGTACCTCGGCGCCCCGTTCTGACCCCTTGGAGCAGCATGGCCGTCTGTAGAGAGTAGCGGCGGCGCCCCCGCTTCGATCTCAAATTACCCCCCCCCCTTTTTTTTTTGCCCACGTAGATTTGAGCCCCCCCACAGCCTGGTTGTCCCCGTTCCCATCGTCTCCGCGAATGTTACAAATTTCTTGTAAGATTCGAGCCCTGGACAGACTGAGATCTGTACCCTGGCTAGAACGCTACCTTACAAGTGGCGCCCGAGCAGGGACCCTGGAGACGCAAGGGGAAACGTTGTTGCCAGAGAGAAAAGTCCCGAAAGAGAGGCTAGTTGATTTTATACAGAAATATATAAAAAGGAAAAAAAAAATTTTTTTATTTCGCACACGTGATCAGGAGTCGCACACTGGTTTGGTTCTGAAAAAATATATTAAAGGAAAGAAAAAGAAATAAAAAATGTGCTTAGTCGGATATACCCAGCGATACCCTCACTTTGGTGACATAGCGGCAAAAGACACGCATAAAACCAAAGTGTGGACGAGGGGTATATAAAACGAGCGGGGAACCGTTGGTCGCAATTTCGTCGCGAGTCAGTACCTGCTAGTGCAAGTGCGCTAAGCCTAGCAGTGACGGAATTTGGCACAGTGAGAAACGGCGATTAGAGAGAGCGTGCGCGACGTAAAGTAAAACAGTTCGATGGCGAGCGCGGCGGCTCGTCCCCGCACAAAACGAAACGAAAGACAAAAGAACAAGTGTATGCGTGTGACGTCACAGACGCGTGCCCGCTCACTAACGTGACGTCAGTGTGCGTAGTGAACAAAGGAACAGTGGGCCGAAGGCCACAATAAAGTGAACAAAAATTACAGTGGGCCGAAGGCCACAGTAAAGTGGATAAAAATGACAGTGGGCCGAAGGACACAGAAAAGTGGACGGAAGTAACAAGTGCAACATTTTTTTTTTTTTTGGTTGCTTCCGCAGAGAACAGTGGGACAAAGGCCATAAAAACGGGAACGAATGGACAGTGGGCTAAATGCCGTAAAAAGTGGAATTGTTTTTTTTTTTGGTAAAGAACAGTGGGCCAGAGGCCATAAAGTTGACAGTGGGCCAAAGGCCGTGAAAAGTGGGAAAAAAAAAGAGAAGAAAATTTTTTTTTGTTTTGGCAAAGAACAGTGGACCACGGGCCATACATAAAAAAAAAGAAAAAAAAAAAACAAAAAAATTCAGAAAATTTTAAACAGTGGGCCACGGGCCATATGAAAGAGGAGAAAGTTCGGGAAAAATCTAAACAATGGGCCTAGGCCAAAAAGGGAAAAAGAAAAGACAAATAGAATAAAACAAGACAGTGAGCGAGAAATTGAGAAAGAGAAAAGTGTACATTGAGGAATTTTCTCAGTTTTCCTCAAGGAAGTCCCTAAAGAAAACACACTGTCCAGAAGGAAAAAATTCATCGAGGAATTTTTTTTTAGACCCCGTACTCTTAAAAAGAGTATAGGGGTCTATTAGGTTTGTCAGATGCCAAATGTGCGTAACAGGCAGAAGGAAGCTTTTCCGACCCCATAAAGTATATATATTCTTGATCAGCATCAACAGCCGAGTCGATATAGCAATGTCCGTCTGTCCGTCCGTCCGTATGAACACCTGGATCTCAGAGACTATAAGAGCTAGAGACACCAAATTTATAACAAAAATTCCGTAACTTTCTCGAGCAGATCAAGTTTATTTCAAATCATGGCCACGCCCCCGCAATAAGCAAAAAACTAGACACACCTCGGAAAAAATTTATGTTTTCGGCGAATATCTCCGTAACTATAGCACTTAGGAACACCAATTCTGGTGCGCGGGTTCCTAGAAACAGCACAAATGCAACGTTATTAAAAATTTTGGTCTACCACGCTCCCTTTTCCCACACGAACTAAAAAACTTTTCAAAACTTACATGTCGTTTTTAAAGCATTTGCTGATATAGTACAGTATTGTAATTCCAAATTTGTTTAAAGACAAATCATATTAAACTACCCTGAAAGTTGCATAAAAATCCAACTATAAACAACTGAGCAATTAGATAACAAATTATCAATAGAAGCGCGCTGTGAATGCACGTGGTTAAAAGAAAAGGAATAACACTATGCTTATATATACATTAGCCGCAGCACTTCGCAAAGAGAGCGTGGTCCGGGTGGGCCACGCACTTGTTTGTAAACACAAGACCTGCGGTTCGAACCCCGGCACAGACTCAGAAATTAAAGTTTTTTTTTTTTTAATTTTAATTCAGCACTATTATATCTTAATGAAAATAATCGGAGCCGTCTCACAAGGAGGTGGTGGTGCAATTAGTAGTGTTGCGGCGTGCAGGATACAATACCGCGCAGGAGCTATACAGGATTTATGAAAACGCGGCCCCCGAATACCGATTGTACGTGCGCAGGAGCGATTTCGCCACGCTGGCGCAATTGACTCAGATGGCGACTGAGTTCGAGGATCTTCGGGAACAGGAAGCGGAGTACTCTTGAACCAGAGCGAATAACAGGAACGAGCCGACTTTTGCAGGGGCGAAGAATAGACCACCAAATCCGTTCCGTCAGGAGACGGGAGGACACCAGTTGAACGGCCAGACGACGCCAACAAGCCCGGTAGTGGCGCGAACAGCGGCGCCGCAAGGAGGAGCAGTGCACGGCAGCGGCGGTTTCGATCCGCGACGCGCTTGCCACCGGTGCGGGCAAAGTGGACACTTCGCCAGGGAATGCCCGAACGCCCAGGTGTTATTTTGTAGAGTATGCAGCAAACAAGGGCGAAGCAGCAAGGAATGCTGCGAGCAAGCAAGGTCGGGAAACGACCCGAGGCGCCCCTCAGGCCAGGAGGAGGGTCGCGCCCTGCACCTATACTCCAGGCAATAAGCGGGCCGATGGTGGTGAAGGGCGGAAAGATCGTGGCCCAGGTGATGGTCGGGGGACAGGCAACGACGGCCACGATCGACACGGGAGCGACGCGCAGTTTTGTGAGCGAACAATGGCTACGAAAGCAGAAGATCACCGGTAAGCGACTGGAAGCGAACACTAGGATTCGCTTGGCAGACGGGTCCTCTGTAGAGGTGAAGAGGGCTTTCCTGGTCGAGATAAGCTTGGCGGGAGAGACAGCGAAAGTGGTAGTGCTGGGTATGCCTACCATGTTAGACAACGTCATCCTAGGGATGGATTTTCTGTGCAGAATGGGCACCACAATCCGCATAGGACGCGCAAAATTAGCAATGGAACTGATACCCAACGACGAAAAGGAGTCTGTCACGGAGACACTAGTTCCAGATACGGTAGTCCCGCCCCCGAGGAGAATTCCGGAGCACAGCGGCATCAGAAAAGGGCGAGGAACCAGGTAGATGAGATCAGCCCAACGGATGGGGCAGTCACGAACATAACGGGTGAGTGCGAAAAGAAACTCGAAGACAGAGTGGATGGAGCGCGAGGGGTGAGGCCGAGTGCCACCCAGGGAGCGCAGTTAATGGAAGTTAAGGAGGGAGAAGAGGAACAGTCCCAGGCTGAGGCGGAGTGGCCGACCGACCTCGAGCCTGAGGTGAGCGAATTTTTGGAGAAGGAACTGGCGTCGTTCGAAGAACTTTCGGGTGTCTCACACATCGCGAAACACAGCATCCGGATGAGAGACGACAAACCGCTGAAGCAGCGATATTACCCTAAGAACCCGGCGATGCAGAAGGTGATTGACGAGCAGGTAGACGAGCTCATCCGAGCAGGTGCCATTGAGAAGTCCCGCAGTCCGCACAGCGCTCCGATAGTCTTGGTGAGAAAAAAGACTGGGGAGTGGCGAATGTGCGTGGATTACCGGCAGCTCAACGCGCGCTCCATCCCGGATGCTTATCCAGTCCCTCGAATAAATCACATTCTAGAGAGGTTGCGCCACGCCCGCTACATTTAGACGTTGAACTTGAAGCAAGGATACTGGCAGATCCCTATGGCTGCGGATAGCCGTGAATGCACAGCTTTCACCGTGCCAGGGAGAGGCCACTTCCAGTGCCGAGTGATGCCGTTCGGGTTGCATTCAGCAGGAGCAACGTTCCAGAGAGCTTTGGACACTGTCATAGGGCCGGAGATGGAACCCCACGCATTCGCTTACCTCGACGACATAGTGGTGACAGGAGCTACAAAGGAGCAGCACGTCGCGAACCTGAGGGAGGTGTTTTGGCGACTTCGAGCTGTGAACCTGAGGCTGAACAGGAAGAAGTGTCGTTTCTTCCAACAGAAACTGGCGTACCTAGGACATGTGGTGAGCGGAGAAGGTATCTGTACGAATCCCGACAAGGTCGACCTGATGGTGAGCAGTGTGTGCTCATCTATGCGATTTCAGATAAGCATTTATAATATAATGGTGGACCTATATATTGTAGATAATAAATCGTTATTGTCGTCCTAGAACGCTTGGCTGCGAAGACTAACAGTATATGACTTACAGGTTTTGTGAAACGTTTTCTCTAAATTGGTCACTTTATTTAAGTCTCTCCGTTAACTTATTATTTTGCATGCATTATATAAATAATACACTATTAAACTTCATTATTTTTGCACCATATACTTTAGATACCCATGCTGGCAAGATATTGCACCACATTCATATGGAATTTATATATAAAATTTTTTTCTCATATGACATACCTCGCGCGACGCCACTCCCCATATAGGTTTTGTGACACGTTTTCTCTAAAACAGTCGCTTTTCTCAAGACCGTTACATGATATTATCATAACGCACTACCATACTTTTTTTAAGAAAGTTGTATTATATTTTTCATGTGATATCTAATTGACCATGTGTTATTTCAAATAGTACTGCTATACTTTATTATTTTTGCCAAACTTATTTCTTTGAGTCATATTATATAACAGTCGCGTTTCAACTCTCGTCAAGTGCGGACGTGCCTTTGTGAGAGCGGACGATTGCGAAAATTTTTTGTGACGTGCGCCAATTTGATTGGCTGTCTAAAAATAGCCACACGCATACTTGTTTTGAAATCACACACGCCCGGTTGTGATTGGTCAAAGTAATCACGCCACGTGCTTTGCATGACCTTGATTGAGCATATATAGTCATCTCGCTCATACCTACGAAAGTCAAATACAGTACAAGAAAATCGAGAAGTGAAGTTCAACGGTGTGCACATGGCTGCGCCATACGACACCATGGGACATGATAGCCCAGCCAGGCCCAAGTGGCAACTAACACCACAAAAACCCCCTGATATTACCAAGAAAGCCAACGGTGCCAAAATACTCAAAGTATCGGCTGAATCACAACAATCGAGTGGCAACAACCATAGCGACGACGAAGCTGGCTCCTCTAGTACGGAACCAGGAGAGATCAAACGAAAAGCTCCATTACGAAAGATATAGTTGGACACGTCACCACCTATTCCTACCGGCCATGTCTCCCTTAAAGGTAACCGCTTTGCCGCACTTTCAGATGAAGGTGATGACGAATCTGAAGACATTGTACAGGACACCATACCGGAGCAGGCGCCTTCAGAGAAAAAGTTCAAGCCACCACCAATCTTCATACCGGATGTCGGAAACATCGACCAACTCATTACGGATGTTGCATTAGCTACTGGAAACCTGAAATTCGACTACAAGTCTAGAAAAGATGGCAAGGTCCGCATCAATCTCCCTGATAAAGGATGCTTCTCTAAGCTTAAAGAGTACCTCAACAAACACGATATCAGGTACCAAACCTTCCAAGCCAAGGACGAACGAGCCTACCGAATTGTCATCAAAGGACTCCATCACACCACAGACCCAGAAAGTATTAAGGACGCACTAGCCGCCATGGGTCATACAGTGCGCGGCAACGAAATCAAAAATGTCATCAGCAGAGCTAACAGCAAACCTTTGGCTATGTTCTTCGTGAACCTGGAGCCGGCTACTAACAACAAGGACGTGTTCTCCATAAACCGTCTATGCCTTTGTGTCATTGAAATTGAAGCACCAATAAAGACCAAGGATGTTCTTTAATCCTTCAGATGCCAGGGATTTGCCCACTCGCAGAAATACTGCAGACTACTCCCCAAGTGCGTGAAGTGCGGGAACGACCACAACTCTATTGAGTGCACTAAACCCAAAGACTCTCCTGCCTGCTGCGTCCACTGTAAAGAAGAACATGCTGCATCATACAAGGGATGCAAAGTCTACCAGAAAGCAAACCTTGAACTGTCCCCCAAACCAAGACCCATCATTACTGTTCCACAACACCCCATACCACAAACCACACAACTAGCCACGACCAACTACACTGCTGGAATCTCATACGCCAACATTGTTCGTGGATCTCCACCTCCTACACAACAGCCTGTCAATACACCTCCACCGACAAGCCAGTTAAACACAAGGTTGGATCGACTAGAGTCCATGATGGAGAAAATCGTTGACCAGTTTGCTGCCATTATGCAACTATTCACGTCAATTATGGCTAATCAATGCAAGTAAACCTAAAAATTATTTTATGGAACGCGAATGGTCTGTGCAAAAGCAGATCCGAAGTCGAACACTACGTCAAGACCAATAGTGCAGATACCCTTCTTGTCTCGGAGACTCACTTTTCATCTAAGTCCTACTTCACCATCAGCGGCTATGACGTCATTAGTGCTTATCATCCCAACGGAACTGCCCGAGGAGGTGCAGCGGTGATCATTAAACAAGGTATTAAATATATCGAACTCCCTGCTTATCGAGAACCTTGGGCTCAATGTGCTAAAATCAGAGTCCTCAGTCCAACAGGGGACCTTGAAATTGCGGCTGTCTACTGCCCTCCTCGACACCCAGCAAATGACTGTCCCTTCCAGGACCTGTTCCATAGCTTTGGCCATAGATTCCTGGCTGGAGGGGACTACAATGCTAAGCATACCTGGTGGGGCTCCCATCTAATCAACGCTAGGGGAAAGGCGTTATACAAATGTATCGCGGACAATGGACTGGACTGCCATACTTGTGGTGAACCAACGTACTGGCCCACAGACAGAGACAAGAGCCCTGATGTCCTAGATTTTGGTGTCTCCAAAGCCATCGCTAGGCACATCACTCACACCTGCAATGTTCTGGAGTTATGCTCTGACCACTGTGCTGTGCATATTCTAGTCAACATCCCAGCTAGCACCAGGTCGCCTCGGAGTAAACTTTTTAAGGCCAACCAAACGTCGTGCGATACCAACAATGGCTCCAGAACAATATTGATCCTGATGTCACTATCACCAATGGAGAAGAGCTGGACAGAGCAGCTGAGCAACTTAACATAGCTATCCATAATGCCG
Source organism: Drosophila parthenogenetica (assembly GCA_035047505.1). Lineage (NCBI taxonomy): Eukaryota > Metazoa > Arthropoda > Insecta > Diptera > Drosophilidae > Drosophila > Drosophila parthenogenetica. Next base: position 150,703 of record JAWNPM010000091.1, read on the forward strand.
TCGATTTTGCCACTCCACACAGTAACACCATCAGGAGAACCCCACAGAAAGATATTCATCTTTGGTCGCCGCAAGTGGCTTTCAAAGTTGCTGAGAAAAGACGTCTTCGACGAGTTTGGCATAACTCACGCAACAACAGGGACAAGGCCATGTACAACAGAGCAGCCAAATCTCTGAAGGAACTGCTGTACCATCTACGGAGGCAATCTCTTGAGAGATATCTGGAGGAACTTGAGCCTGGCAATAAACACCCCAACCTGTGGCAACTAACCATATCCATTAAAAGACCAGCCAAAACAACAGAACCTATCAAAAATGCCAATGGAGTTTGGTGCCGCTCTGACGCGGAAAGAGCTGCGGCTTTTGCAGAACACCTGCACAACGTTTTCACACCATTCAATAGACTCCTAAGTAAGATAGGCAGACTCAAGACATCCAAGTCACCAGGATACGATGGCATTATCGTCCCTGCTATTAAGGCTCTTCCCCCAAATGGGCTAGCACTGCTCGTCAAGATAGGACACTTCCCCACTCAGTGGAAATGCGCCGAGATTATTCTCATACAGAAACCTGCAGACAACCCCGCTTCTTACCGTCCGATTAGCCTACTGGCGGTTCTCTCCAAAGTAGTTGACGAGCACGGTTTGATCCCAAGTCAAGTGGCTTTAGGGAACTCCAGAGGGTCCTGGAAGCATTTGAGAAGAAGAAGTACTGCACAGCTGTGTTCCTGGACGTCAAACAGGCCTACGACAGAGTGTGGCACACTGGCCTCCTCCATAAAATCAAATCACACTACCCGCCCCATACTACACATTTCTGAAATCTTACCTTAGTGGGAGAAACTTCTACGTTAGATGCGGAGACGAAAACTAAGCCATTACCGAAGTAGGTGCTGGTGTCCCCCAAGGAAGTGTACTTCGCCCAGTGCTATACACCCTATACACTGCCGACATGCCCGTCATCACTGACGATAGACTCCTGACAGCTGACCTACGCGGATGACACAGCATTGCTCTCCAGTGACTCTTCAATGCAAACAGCCTCAGACATTCTACAAGGCCAACTTAACACTCTAAACGCTTGGTTAAAAAGATGGAACATTATGGTAAATCCTGAGAAGTCTACACAAACCACATTCTCCCTTCAAAGGGGTGATTGTCCACCAGTCCATCTAGACGGCACCAACATCCCTAATAGTGAAACAGCCAAATATCTGGGACTTAAAATGGATCGTAGGTTAACTTGGCCCCATGTGTTATTTCATATCGTACTGCTATACTTTATTATTTTTGCCAAACTTATTATTCGAGTCATATTATATATATTTTTCACAAGACATAAAATTGACCATGTGTTATTTCATATCGTACTGCTATACTTTATTATTTTTGCCAAACTTATTTTTTGAGTTATATTATATATATTTTTCACATGACATAAAATTGACCATGTATTATTTCATATCGTACTGCTATACTTTATTATTTTTGCCAAACTTATTATTCGAGTCATATTATATATATTTTTCACATGACATAAAATTGACCATGTGGTTTTTCATATCGTACTGCTATACTTTATTATTTTTGCCAAACTTATCAAATATATCAGTCGCATATAGACAGCCAAGCTGAACGGACGTGCTTGCGGACAGTTATTGACAGCCAGTCGTGTGTTCAAAGTGTTATCTATTTACAGCTACTTTCCGGCATCATAAAAACTTTTTGTAAACAACACCTACGCTAAAAGTGCTTATTTCGCGTGTTTCGCTGATAACGATCAGCAAGCACCGTTACTGCGCTCTGATTGGTCAGCCAATCAGAGTAGCGCATTTTAGTGTAGCATACCGTAAGGTCGCACATCGCACTAACATGTGTTGCATAGCCTCGGGCGCAACCCATTCTCCCCAGTATTCTTTCAGGCGCACATATAAGACCTTCAGCAACTGTTTGAATCCGCCCATCAAGAGCTGAAACCACCTGTGGCGTCTGCTTCTGGCATCATGGAACTACCAGGGCCGCCCACTTCAGCCCCCTTCAAGCCAAGATGGCAGTCAGTGCCCTCCAGGTCCCAACAACCGACGCCCAAACCACAAGGCGCTTCTCTTGCCAAGCGAGCAAAGATCGAGAATACCCCAATCAAGACTCAATGCCGCAAGGAAACCAGCGACGACGAAGCCAGCAACTCCAGGTTGGAACCAGGGAAAAACAAAAGGAAAGAACCTTCCCGCAAATCTATGCTGCTAAACTATCTAAGCAGCTCTAACAGGACAAACAGGTTTTCAGCCCTTTCGGATGACAGCGACGACGACGGTGACCTGGAAGAAGAAAACATGGAAACGTCAAACGATCCACTGCCAACCCCCTCAGCTACCCAGACCGCCCCAGTCAAGCAGATCAGGCCTCCACCAATTTACATCCCAAACGTCAGCAACATTTCAGACCTAATAACTGACGTTGCTCTGGCCATTGGCAACCTAAAGTTTGACTACAAGTCTGGCAAGGACAGTAGTGTCCGTATAAATCTGTCAGATAAGGAAAGCTTCTCAAAGCCCAAAGCTTACTTAAACGTCAACGAGGTCATATACCAAACCTTTCAACCGAAAGACGAACGCGCTTACCGCATCGTCATCAAGGGGCTGCATCACTCCACAGAACCCTCAAGCATTAAGGAAGAACTAGCTTCCAAAGGACATGCTGTCCGTGGGCTCGACATAAAAAATGCCATCAGCCGCAACAACAAGAAGCCTATTTCAATGTTTTTCGTCAATCTAGAACCAGCTAGCAACAACAAGGATGTCTTCCTCATCACTCGCCTGTGCTAATGCGTTGTCAAGGTAGAGCCCCCGCTGAAAAGCAAAGACGTGCTGCAGTGCTACCGCTGTCAAGGACTCGGGCACTCCCAACGTAACTGCACGCTTGCTCCCAAATGCGTGAAATGCGGGCAGGATCATCATTCAACAGAATGCACTAAGCCTCGAGACGCCCCAGCTTGTTGCGCGCTCTGCAACGAGAACTACGCAGCCTCTTACAATGGCTGTAAGGTCTATCAGAAGGCCAAAGAGCTCCACTTGCCAAAACCTAGACCCACACCCATCCTTACATCCTCAAGCCGCCCCACTCAGCTTAACGGGCCAGGTATATCATATGCCAGCATAGTCCGTGGTCAACAACAGTTAACACAAGAGTCGTCACAACAGCAAGTTGCACCCGCTAATGCCAACTCCAGACTGGACCGTCTGGAAGCCATGATGGAGAAAATGATGGACCAGTTTTCAGCCATGACGCAACTGCTCACGTCACTACTGGCCCAGCAATGCAAATAAATCTTCATATCGTCATCTGGAAGGCAAACGTCCTGTGCAAGAGTAGGTCAGAAGTTGAGCACTTCCTGAAGACTAGATGTGTGGGCATTCTCCTCGTCTCTGAAACCCACTTCTCCCCCAATTCCCACTTCACCCTTTACAGCTACGACGTCATATCCGTAAACCACCCGAACGGCAGTCATCATTAGAAGTGGCATAAAGTATATCGAACTACCAGCCCAGCAAGAGGACTGGGTCCAATGCGCCAAGATCAGGGTCATCTGTCCAACTGGTGACATAACATTGGAGCAGGCCAATTCCATAATATTCTAGACAACCTTGGACCCAAATTTAGTATTGGAGGGGATTTCAATGCCAAGCACACATGGTGGGGTTCTCGCATCGTCAATCCAAGAGGTAAAGCGCTGCACAAGTGTATAACTGAGAGCTCTCTCGACAGCCACTCTGATGGAGAACCTACTTACTGGCCCTCCGACAGCAATAAGATCCCAGACGTGCTGGACATAGCCATCTCCAAAGGAATCCCGAGACACAGAGTCGTCACTGGCAACGAGATTGACCTATGCTCTGACCACAGCGCTGTCAATCTTCTGGTCAACATCCCTGCCTGCACACATTCTAAAAGGAGTAGACTGTTCAAACCTACCACTAACATTCAGCTATACCAACAATGGTTACAGAATAGTCTGAATCCGGCAGTCGGAATAACATCCAACGACGATCTGGACCGCGCTGTCGAGAAACTCAACATCGAAATACACAATGCCGTTTCTTATGTGACTCCTCCTCCCAGACCCCACAAATGCGTTCCACACAGAGACATCCACCTCTGGTCACCGGAAATCGCAGCCTTAGTTGCTGAAAAGAGGCGTCTCCGCCGTAACTGGCATAACTCCCGAAACCCCAGGGATAAGACTGAGTTCAATAGAGCTGCAAAAGATCTCAAAGAACTGATCTACAACTTGAGAAGACAATCTTTTAATCAGTTTCTGGAAGAAGTGGAGCCAGGTCATCAACAGCATGATCTTTGGAGGCTCACCAAGAGTATAAAAAGGCCAGCGACAAAAAAAGAACCAGTCAAGCGAGCCGACGGAACGTGGTGCAGATCCGACAGCGAAAGAGCAGCGGCATTTGCTGACTATCTACACTACGCTTTCACCCCTGCTCTAACGCAGACGCTATCACAATAGCCGACTTCCTTGATGTTCCCTGCCAGATGTCCCTCCCAATCCCCCCAGTTGAAGCAGAAGAGTTAACAGCTGAAATCCAAAAGTTCAAAGCATCCAAGTCGCCCGGATATGATGGTGTCGACGTACCTGCCATAAAAGCACTTCCGCAGTCTGGTCTTGTATTCCTCCTCAACATCGTCAACAAAAGCTTCGAGTTAGGACACTTCCCCACCCAGTGGAAATGTGCCGAAATCATCTTGATCCAAAAACCTGGGAAACCTGGAGCCAATCTAGCCTCATATCGCCCGATAAGTCTATTGGCGGTACTCTCCAAAGTAGTCGAGAAACTACTTTTGCGTAGAGTCCGCCCAATACTGGAGGAGGTCGGATTGATCCCTTATTACCAGTTTGGCTTCAGGGAATGTCACGGAACACCAGAGCAGTGCCACAGGATTGTGGAGAAAATATTGGAAGCATTTGAGGAGAAAAAGTACTGCTCAGCAGTGTTCCGCGACGTAAAACAAGCCTTTGACCGAGTTTGGCACACCGGTCTGCTCTACAAAATCAAGGCAGCTCTCCCCACACCTTACTACTTGTTTTTAAAATCATTTTTCGTCGGCAGAAGCTTCTACGTGAAATGTGGAGGCATGAAGTCCGAAATCAATGACGTTAGAGCCGGAGTCCCACAAGGAAGCGTTTTAGGCCCAGTGCTTAACACGCTCTACACCGCCGACCTGCCCATCATCCAGGACTACAGACTGCTGACCGCCACCTATGCCGATGACACGGCCTTTCTTGCCAGTGACGCCTCATCACTCACCGCCTCCAACGTACTCCAAACACAGCTCGACCAAGTCAACACATGGCTGATCAGATGGAACATCATGGTCAACGCAGAAAAATCCACACACACAACCTTCACTCTAAGAAGAGGAACTTGCCCCCCGGTCCAACTAGATGGCTCCACCATCCCAGTCAGCGCAACAGCCAAATACCTGGGCCTTCTACTCGACCAAAGGCTAACATGGAAGCCCCATATACTTTCCAAGAGGAAACAGATGGAAGTGACGCTAAAAAAAATACCATTGGCTTCTGGGCAAATAATCGACATTAAAACTAAGAGTAAAGCTCCTTATCTACAGGGCAATCATCAAGCCTATCTGGACTTATGGCATCTCGATTTGGGGCACCAGCAACGTCTCTAATCGGATCATCATTCAACATTTCCAAAACAAGGCTTTGAGACTGACGCCAACATTGACACCACAAACTCAGAACTTCACGAAGTCCTGCAGGAAGTGGTTAAAATATCTAGCAACTATCTGGAACGCCTGGACAGACACATCAACCCTACAGCAATCAACCTCCTTGACAATAGCGCTGTAAGCAGAAGGTTGAGAAGACACCACCCGCTGGATCTCCCACACATCGCGGACTAGTAACTGCCACTCGCTATTTCATCTACACAAGCCCACGCCCAACCAAACCGTCACATATCACTTAATTCACCACACCATTGCTCTTTCCATCCAAACACCCTTTACATAAATATCTACCCACACATTTCAGCACATTTATTGTAAACACATACGTATTGACATCCAGATATTATTAAGCCTCAGTAAATTTTCACTATTTGTATTGACATCCCGCTATTACTAAGCCTCAGTCAATTTTCACTTTTTGTATTCCCCCACTAATGTTAAGCTAATAAATTTACTGATTGTCCAAAGGATAGATTGTAAATCGACAAAAGGAGACAATAAAAAAAACAAAAAAAAATATTATATATATTTTTTATATGAAATCTAATTGACCATGTGTTATTTCTTATCGTACTGCTATAATTTATTATTTTTGCCAAACTTATTATTCAAATAATTTTATTTCATACAACATTGACAAGTGTTTATATGGTTTAAGGTCCACCAAAATAATATATTTATTAACTTATTTAAACCGTATACCACATTTATCAAATCTAACATTACCTTCATTACATAACCTTAACCTTCACTGTCATAATATGCCTTGTCTAACAATTCTATCACAAATTTATGTGCGTACATTAATATATTATAACAATAAATTGATGTAATTTGTTATACCCTTGCAGGGGGTATATTGTTTTTGTCACGATGTTTGTAACGCATTGAAGGAGGCGTGGCAGACCCCATAAAGTATATATATTCTTGATCAGCATCAACAGCCGAGTCGATATAGCCATGTCCGTCTATCCTTCTGTCCGTCTGTTGCAATGCAAACTAGTCTGTCAGTTTTAAAGCTTTCGTGGTGAAACTTGGTACACATGTGTATTCTCTCTGCACGCAGTACATATGTTAAAATCGGCCAGATCGGATCACTATATCATATAGCTCCCATAGGAACAATGCTGAAAATATCTTAGTATAATTCATTTTTTCAATTTTTTTTTTCAATTTTTTTTTTTTTTGACGTGTAATGCTATGAATACTAGATTAATTTGTACTTTTTTGACGTGTAATGCTATGAATACTTGATTAATTTGTACTTTTTTTTGGACATGCAATGCCATAAATACTTGATTAATAATATTTTTTTGGCTAACAATTCAAGGAGTACTTGATTGTACAACACAATTGTTTTTTTTTCAAAACATTGCACAATTGTTTTTTTTCAAAACAGTGCTAAAAACTAAGTGTCTTAGTGATAAGTGTCTTATTGTGAATTACAATTGTTTTTAGACCCCGTACTCTTTAAAAAAGAGTATAGGGGTCTATTAGGTCTATATTCTTGATCAGCATCAACAGCCGAGTCGATATAGCAATGTTCGTCTGTCCGTCCGTCCGTCTGTCCGTCTGTCTGTCCGTCTGTATGAACACCTGGATCTTTTAAACTACAAGAGCTAGAGACACCAAATTTTTTAATGAAAGTCCGTCTATGATGTACGCAGATCAAGTTTATTTCAAATCAGCGCCACGCCCCCCACCGCCCCCGCAATAAGCAAAAAACTAAACACGCCACGGAAAAAATTGATGTTTTCTGCGAATATCTTTGTAACTATAGCACTTAGGAACACCAATTCTGGTACGCAGGTTCCTAGAGACAACACAAATGCAACGTCATTCAAAATTTTGGTCTGCCACGCCTTCTCTTCCCACAAGAACTAAGCAAATTTTTCAAACTTACATGCCGTTTTTAAAGCATTTAGTAATATAGTACGGTATAGTAGTTCAAAATTTGTTTAAAGACAAATTATATCAAACTAACCTGAAAGTTGCATAAAAATCCAACTATAAACAACTGAGCAATTAGACAACAAAGTAGCCCATGAAGCGCGTAATGAATGTAGTGGTGCAACTAGTAGGGCAGCATGATATAGAACTTGCGTCAGTAAGCGCGGGTTCAAATCCCATCAGTGACTGATTTAAATTTTTTTTTTAAATTTAATTTTAAAACTTAAATTTTAAATTACAGTCGTATTCAAATATTAATTTCGAATACAAGGAGAGTACGGGGTCTTTTACAGTCGGCGCGCTCGACTGTAGCCTTTATTACTTGTTTTTGTTCAAAACAGTATAAAAAGTTAAACTTTAGTTTGTTGAACAATTATAAGTGAATTACAATTGTTTTTTTTCAAAACAGTCTTAGAAGCTCAATGTGTGAATTTTAAAGTGCTGTTAACTTAACCTTAACTTAAACGAGTGTTTTGGGAATCAGCTAAGTCATAATTAATATTATTTTTATTTAATTTTACATTTCGTTCGAAGATATTTTTTATTTTTTTCAGATTTTTTTAGACCCCGTACTCTAAAAAAGTGTATAGGGGTCTATTAGGCTTGTCAGAAGCCAAATGTGCGTAACAGGCAGAGGGAAGCTTTTCCGACCCTATAAAGTATATATATTCTTGATCAGCATCAACAGCCGAGTCGATATAGCAATGTCCGTCTGTCCGTCTGTATGAACACCTGGATCTTTTAAACTACAAGAGCTGGAGACACCAAATTATTTAATGAAAGTCCGTCTATAATGTACGCAGATCAAGTTTATTTCAAATCAGTGCCACGCCCCCTACCGCCCCCGCAATAAGCTAAAAACTAGACACACCTCGTAAAAAATACATGTTTTCTGTGAATATCTCCGTAACTATAACACTTAGGAACACCAATTTTGGTACGCAGGTTCCTAGAAACAGCACAAATGCAACGTCATTAAAAATTTTTGTCTGCCACGCCCTTTTTTCCCGCAAGAACTAAAAAACTTTTCAAAATTTACATGCCGTTTTTAAAGCATTAGCTAATATCACTTGAAGCGCGTTGTGAATGCACGTGGTTGAAACAAAAGGAATAACACCATGCTTATATATACATTAGCCGCAGGAGTTTGCAAAGGAATCGTGGCCCAGGTAGTAGAGACTCCTTGTATGTAAACACAAGGTCTGCGGTTCGAACCGTGACACAGACTCAGAAGTTTCATTTTTTTTTTTTTGTACTTGTTATATAACAACATTATTATATGTAAATAAAAATAATTGGACATGTGTCAAGTGTGAGGCGTGGTGCTACTGATAGGGGAGCGGCGTGTTCTGCAAGTTGCGTATAAGTTCGCAGGTTCAATTCCCGAAAGTGCAATTTGTTAATGTACTTTTTTAAATTGAAAAAAAAATGTAAATGTACAATATTAACTGGAGCAACAGTGAAGGGTTGCGGTTAGTCGTTTCGCGTTTACTTTGTAAAATTGAATAAATGTAATTTATGTGCACGTGGTTGAAAGAAAAGAGATAACTCTATGTTCACTTATATTAGTCAAGACAGTTACCAAACAGAGAATGGCCTAGGTGAAAGTGGTATTTCTTCCTAAACCAATGGTTTGCGGTTCAAACCAGCGTCTTATGGAACTTGCGTCAGTTAGCGCGTGTTGGAATCCCATCAGTGGCTTGATTTAAAATTTTTTTTTAAATTTTATTTAAAAACTTAAATTTTAAATTATATCGCATTCAAATATTAATTTCGAATACAAGAAGAGTACGGGGTCTTTTACATTCGCCGCGCTCGACTGTAGCCTTTCTTACTTGTTTCATACTTAGTATGAAAAGTTTCTATGTCTGTTGATGGATTTTAACCAAATTCATAAAATTTGATATATGCTCACAAAATTTCATTCAAATCAGACTACCATATCATATAGCTAACGTTGGAGCAATTACCGATAAAAATAAAATTAACGCAACATGTGTAGTATGTCCACTTTATCAAATGTTCACTGTACTCAGTAACATACATATATAACATGATCACTCTCTAGTGCATGTGCCCTAACAGAGCGCGAGCAATAACCCCGCTGAGTCGGCATACTTTACATGCGCGACCGTTTCGTAAACAAGTGGACACATTACCCCCTCTCCGTCTGCGACTCTCGCCAGACCTTTAAGCTAATACATAAACACTTATACCTAAGCATATATGTACATGTAGGAAGCCGCTCCGCTGCTGGCGTAACCGGCAGCGCAGCTATGCGGCTCTAACCATAAGAATATATTCAATAAAAGAACATTCTAAAAACGAAAGTAAAAAGGCACTGACGTGCCAGTGTTATTATTTTATATCAAATATTAATTCCACGGCAACATGGGGACCGTGACAGGACAAAAGAAAAACGTTTTGCTGCAATTTTCTATACAACAACATAGAAAATAAAACATTTAAAAAAAAAAAAAATCATCTGGAAGTGGCAGCAGCGGTACCTGCGCATCAGCAGCAACAGCTACAACACACAAACATATTGACCAACAACAGCAGCAGCACCCTTCAACACCACCCACCGGAAGCAAAGCAGCAGCATTCAATGGCATTAGGATTGTGGCTAAAAAACTGAGTGAGTAGAGGCTCTGAGCAATGCATAAAACTAGGCGCAGTGGAGTTGCAAGAAGGCTTAAAAATAGAAAAGCCGAGCTCCTCAAATTGCTATATGCCCCCAACATAAAAATAAGTTGGGAGACAGGCAACAAATTGCAAGCTGAAATCGACAACATCGAGTCGATTCAGCAAAAATACAAAAGCTCATCCTCTACAATCGAAAACAATATTAAAAAAATAAAATGTACTAATGAAATAAACTTGAAGCAGTGCCACCGAAGAAATACATTAAAACCAAACCTGACGAGAAATGCCCTGCTGACTGCGCTGGACCATTGGAGACGCCTCACTGCGTCTATACGTGCATCAAAAGGACCAACACCGGCGCCCCATCAGCCTGTGCGAGTACCAGCACCGGAGCCCCATCAGCCTGTGCGAATACCAGCACCGGCGCCCCAACAGCCTGACCAAGGACCATATGGCCGGTAGCGGTACAAAGAGCGCGCAACATACTTTTAAATATCAAATTTGGTAAGCTAATCTAAAATTTGTTAAGCCAAAATTATATTAAGTCAATGAAATGTCAAGAAATAATTGTAATACTGAGCGATAATTGCGTTGCTCGTAATAGAGTATGGCCTGAAAACCATACGAAACATTAGCCAGGAGATCACTGCGTTGATCGCATAGGAAAATTATAATACAAAAACAAAAAAAAATATATAAATGAATTAAGCATACAAAAATTAAGAAAAACCGAAATAAAAAAAAAAGTAATTGACAATGACCATGCCAGAAATCTGATAGGTAACGAGAGCACGATTGTAGCTCTCATTACAAAATTATCAGAAAAAGTAAAAGGAGAGTCAGTACAAGTTATTTCTGCTAAGCTTCTCAATTTACAACAAAAGAGTAAAACGGCCAATCAATATACCCAAGAGGTTGAAAAATTGACCAAGTCTCTTGAGGGAGCCTATATCGGGGACGGTTTGTCACCTGATTTAGCAACCAAATACAGCACAACACTTGCTGTAAAGGCCATGACACAAAACTGCGCTTTAGATAAGGTAAAACTTATCATGCAGGCAGGCACATTCAATAATATGAATGATGCCATATCCAAGTTTGTTAACAGCTGTACAGAAGCAATAGGTCAGTCAAATACTGTCCTGTACTGCCCACAGCTCCAACATGGATATAGTCGAGGCAACCGAGGTAATTACCGGGGAAGAGGTAATTACCAAAACAACGGTTACCGAAACAATAACAGAAACAACAATAGTGATAGAAGAGGTTATAATCGAGGTAGGAATAATTCCAACCGAGGTAACAACCAAAACAGAGGTAGTTACAATAACCACAATAACAGTAATGTCCGAGTGTCCCAAAATACTTCGGGAAACTCCCAAAAACCTTTAGAAAATCAGCAGTAAATATATCAACAAGAAAGAAAAGTACAGTCGAACACGCCCGACCGTATAATACTCTCTGCTTTTATTCCCAATTATAATGCTTAAATCGGTATCCGGATATTACAATAGATAGTTCTTGTATTAGAACACGTTAAAACAAAAAAAAGTTAAGCTAGGTGTTAATCGAACATACATGTGTTTGTCTGTATGTACATACAAATTCGTTTGACGTTAAATGTATGCACATATGTGTGTATGAATACTATTGGTCGGCACGACTAGCGCTGTCTCTCTCGCACTCATTGCTCTCGAATAAAATCTTTGTTGCTTCATTTCTTTCTTGTTTATGGTCGGATTCTTAAGAAACTTTTAGGAGAGTTTGACATGATACGTCTTAAAACGAATCATAAATAACAACACTGTACGATAAGAATAAATGCTTTAAAAACGGCATGCAAGTTTGAAATTTTATTTTATTTCTTGCAGAAAAAAGGGGCGTGGCAGCCCAAAACTTTTGCTGTCATTGCATTATGCGGTCTCTTGGAACACGTGTACCAAAATTGGTATTCCTAAGTGCCATAGTTACTGAGATATTAGCCGAAAACATCAATTTTTTCCGAGGTATGTCTAGTTTTTTGCTCATTGTGGGCGAATGGGGCGTGGCATCAACAAAAAAAAAAGATTCTTGTATTGACTGACTAAATATCGAGTCGATTGAGACCAAACTCGAATTTATAGCTTTTACCATCTCTGAAATCTGTTTGTTCATACGGACGGACAGACAGACAGACAGACAGACAGACAGACGGACATGGCTATATCGACTCGGCTTGTGATGCTGATCAAGAATATATATACTTTATGGGGTCTGCCACGCCTCCTTCTGCCTGTTACATACATTTGCACAAACCCAATATACTCTTGCAGAGAGTATAAAAATTCATTCTATCAATCTCAGCCAAAATATATATGTAAAATTCACAAACTTTAGTACAGGAAAAGAACTAGTCTTTTTAGTCGACACCGGTGCAGACATATCATTATTAAAAGAAAATTCGGATGTTTATCAAAACATCCAAACAAACAATATAATTAATATACAAGGAATAAGTAAGGAAGTTACTAAATCCAAAGGATTTACTTCTATAGAAATACAAACCTCAAAATATATAATTCCACACGATTTTCATATCGTGAACACAAACTTCGCTATTCCATGTGATGGAATACTAGGAATCGATTTTATAAAGAAATATAACTGCCAATTGGATTTCAATCCTACTGAAGACTGGCTAATAATTAGACCAAACAATTTAAAATATCCCATTTATGTTCAAATAACATACAGCTCTAGCAACAACTCCATAATTCTGCCAGCAAGATCGCAAGTAGTCAGAAATATTAAAATAAACTCAGAAGAAGAAAGTCTACTTATTCCAAATCAAGAAATTCAACATGGTGTTTACATAGCAAATACCATAGTAAATTCTCAAAACGCATTCTTAAGGATGCTCAATACAACTAACGAGAATCAATTCATTAGCATAAATAGTTTAAAATATGAACCACTTTCAAACTACGAAGTAGTTACAAGTCCAGAAAAAAGAGAAAAAATTGTACTAAGTCAACTATCAAAAAATTTTCCGCCATTATTCCATAAACAGCTAACGTCACTGTGCGCACAATATAGCGATGTGTTCGGCTTAGAAACCGAACCAATGACCACAAATAACTTCTATAAACAAAAACTGAGATTGAAAGATGATGAAGCGATATATATAAAAAATTATAGAAATCCTCATAGCCAAAAAGAAGAAATTCAGAAACAAGTCCAAAAACTAATTCACGACAAAATACTCGAACCGTCCGTATCCCCCTATAATAGCCCTTTGTTATTAGTGCCCAAGAAATCACTTCCAAATTCTGAAAAGAAAAAATGGCGATTAGTAGTTGACTATCGTCAGATCAATAAAAAATTGTTGTCCGATAAATTTCCCCTCCCTAGAATTGATGATATTTTAGATCAACTAGGTAGAGCGAAATACTTTTCATGCCTAGATTTAATGTCAGGTTTTCATCAAATGGAACTCGAAGAAAGATCAAGAGATATTACTTCATTTTCAACAACCAACGGTTCATATCGCTTCACGCGGTTACCATTCGGTTTAAAAATAGCGCCAAATTCGTTTCAGAGAATGATGACTATAGCATTCTCTGGACTTGAACCTTCTCAAGCATTCCTTTATGTGGATGACTTAATAGTCATTGGTTGCTCCGAAAAACATATGCTCAAAAATTTAACTAATGTTTTTGAGAAATGTAGGCAACACAACCTAAAGTTACATCCAGAAAAATTTTAATTTTTTATGCATGAAGTCACTTTCTTAGGACATAAATGCACAGATAAAGGAATCTTACCCGACGACAAAAAATACGACGTCATTCAAAATTACCCAGTCCCACATGATGAGGGCAGCGCTAGAAGATTTATAGCTTTTTGTAATTACTATAGACGATTCATTAAGAACTTCGCTGATTATTCTCGTCACATAACAAAGTTATGCAAAAAAGATGTCAAATTCGAATGGACGGCAGATTGCCAAAACGGCTTCGAACAACTAAAATCGGCATTAATGAGTCCGACACTTCTCCAATACCCAGACTTCAGCAAAGAATTTTGCATTATAACGGATGCTAGTAAGCAAGCTTGTGGAGCAGTCCTGACCCAAAACAAAGATGGACTTCAACTCCCGGTAGCATACGCATCAAGATCTTTTACTAAAGGAGAAAGTAATAAAAGCACAACAGAACAGGAACTAACAGCCATACATTGGGCAATAACCTACTTCAGACCATACATTTATGGTAGACACTTCACTGTCAAAACAGATCACAGGGCACTCACATATTTATTTTCAATGACAAATCCGAGCTCCAAACTCACCAGAATAAGACTTGAACTAGAGGAATATAATTTTACTGTAGAATTTCTAAAGGGAAAAGACAACTACGTAGCCGATGCGCTTTCTAGAATAACCATAACAGACTTAAAAAATATACAGACAAACAATAAAATTCTGAAAGTCACTACCAGAAGTCAAAGTAAACAGTTAAATTCCTGCGCAGGAAAAGACAAAGAAAAGGAGGTCTTGCAAAAGCAGACTCCAAATGCTTCTAAGCCCAACGTATACGAAGTCATTGTAAATGACGAGGTACGAAAAGTAGTGACCTTGCGAATAACAAATTCTCTATGTTTATTAAAACACGGAAAGAGTGTCATCGCAAGAATTGATGTTAGCAATATGTACACCAATGAGACTTTTGACTTAGGTCAATTCTTTCAAAGGCTTGAATCAGAAGCCGGTATACTTAATATTAGCAAACTCAAAGTGGCACCGAGCGAAAAGATCTATGAGATTATCTCAATAGAATCTTTTAAATTAATGGGCAATAAAATATTAAAATCTTTAAGAGTAGCTCTACTCAAGCCGGTGACCCTATTATCAAACGATAATAATGAAGAAAAAGAAGCAATACTGTTTACGTTCCATGACGACCCAATACAAGGAGGTCATACTGGAATAGCCAGAACGATAGCCAAAATAAAAAGGCATTATCACTGGAATAAAATGACAAAAGATATATCAGAATATATAAAAAAATGTGAGAAGTGTCAAAAGTCTAAAACGACTAAAAACACAAAAACTCCATTAACTATTACCGAAACTCCACAGAGAGCTTTCGACAGGGTAATTGTTGACACGATCGGTCCTTTACCCAAATCCGAATACAGAAACGAATACGCAGTAACTTTAATCTGCGATCTAACAAAATATCTTGTAGCAATTCCAATTGAAGACAAAAGTGCGAAAACAGTAGCAAAAGCTATATTTGAAAATTTTATTCTGGTATACGGTCCAAACAAGACGTTCATTACGGACATGGGTACAGAATATAAAAATTCAATAATTGAAGACTTATGTAAAAACCTTAAAATTAAAAACATAACTTCAACCGCACACCATCACCAGACAGTAGGAACCGTGGAACGAAGCCACAGAACCCTTAACGAGTTCAAACGATCTTACATATCAGTCGATAAGACAGATTGGGACGTATGGTTAAGATACTTCGTATATTGTTTTAACACAACACCCTCTATAACACATGACTATTGTCCATACGAGCTAGTGTTCGGCAAAACATCAAACTTGCCAAAAGATTTTAATAGCATAGATACAATTAAGCCACTTTATAATGTAGAAGACTATGCTAAGGAATCAAAATTTAGATTAGAACAGGCATATAAGAGAGCTAAGCTAGGTGTTAATCGAACATACATGTGTTTGTCTGTATGTACATACAAATTCGTTTGACGTTAAATGTATGCACATATGTGTGTATGAATACTATTGGTCGGCACGACTAGCGCTGTCTCTCTCGCACTCATTGCTCTCGAATAAAATCTTTGTTGCTTCATTTCTTTCTTGTTTATGGTCGGATTCTTAAGAAACTTTTAGGAGAGTTTGACATGATACGTCTTAAAACGAATCATAAATAACAACACTGTACGATAAGAATAAATGCTTTAAAAACGGCATGCAAGTTTGAAATTTTATTTTATTTCTTGCAGAAAAAAGGGGCGTGGCAGCCCAAAACTTTTGCTGTCATTGCATTATGCGGTCTCTTGGAACACGTGTACCAAAATTGGTATTCCTAAGTGCCATAGTTACTGAGATATTAGCCGAAAACATCAATTTTTTCCGAGGTATGTCTAGTTTTTTGCTCATTGTGGGCGAATGGGGCGTGGCATCAACAAAAAAAAAGATTCTTGTATTGACTGACTAAATATCGAGTCGATTGAGACCAAACTCGAATTTATAGCTTTTACCATCTCTGAAATCTGTTTGTTCATACGGACGGACAGACAGACAGACAGACAGACAGACAGACGGACATGGCTATATCGACTCGGCTTGTGATGCTGATCAAGAATATATATACTTTATGGGGTCTGCCACGCCTCCTTCTGCCTGTTACATACATTTGCACAAACCCAATATACTCTTGCAGAGAGTATAAAAATTCATTCTATCAATCTCAGCCAAAATATATATGTAAAATTCACAAACTTTAGTACAGGAAAAGAACTAGTCTTTTTAGTCGACACCGGTGCAGACATATCATTATTAAAAGAAAATTCGGATGTTTATCAAAACATCCAAACAAACAATATAATTAATATACAAGGAATAAGTAAGGAAGTTACTAAATCCAAAGGATTTACTTCTATAGAAATACAAACCTCAAAATATATAATTCCACACGATTTTCATATCGTGAACACAAACTTCGCTATTCCATGTGATGGAATACTAGGAATCGATTTTATAAAGAAATATAACTGCCAATTGGATTTCAATCCTACTGAAGACTGGCTAATAATTAGACCAAACAATTTAAAATATCCCATTTATGTTCAAATAACATACAGCTCTAGCAACAACTCCATAATTCTGCCAGCAAGATCGCAAGTAGTCAGAAATATTAAAATAAACTCAGAAGAAGAAAGTCTACTTATTCCAAATCAAGAAATTCAACATGGTGTTTACATAGCAAATACCATAGTAAATTCTCAAAACGCATTCTTAAGGATGCTCAATACAACTAACGAGAATCAATTCATTAGCATAAATAGTTTAAAATATGAACCACTTTCAAACTACGAAGTAGTTACAACTCCAGAAAAAAGAGAAAAAATTGTACTAAGTCAACTATCAAAAAATTTTCCGCCATTATTCCATAAACAGCTAACGTCACTGTGCGCACAATATAGCGATGTGTTCGGCTTAGAAACCGAACCAATGACCACAAATAACTTCTATAAACAAAAACTGAGATTGAAAGATGATGAAGCGATATATATAAAAAATTATAGAAATCCTCATAGCCAAAAAGAAGAAATTCAGAAACAAGTCCAAAAACTAATTCACGACAAAATAGTCGAACCGTCCGTATCCCCCTATAATAGCCCTTTGTTATTAGTGCCCAAGAAATCACTTCCAAATTCTGAAAAGAAAAAATGGCGATTAGTAGTTGACTATCGTCAGATCAATAAAAAATTGTTGTCCGATAAATTTCCCCTCCCTAGAATTGATGATATTTTAGATCAACTAGGTAGAGCGAAATACTTTTCATGCCTAGATTTAATGTCAGGTTTTCATCAAATGGAACTCGAAGAAAGATCAAGAGATATTACTTCATTTTCAACAACCAACGGTTCATATCGCTTCACGCGGTTACCATTCGGTTTAAAAATAGCGCCAAATTCGTTTCAGAGAATGATGACTATAGCATTCTCTGGACTTGAACCTTCTCAAGCATTCCTTTATGTGGATGACTTAATAGTCATTGGTTGCTCCGAAAAACATATGCTCAAAAATTTAACTAATGTTTTTGAGAAATGTAGGCAACACAACCTAAAGTTACATCCAGAAAAATTTTAATTTTTTATGCATGAAGTCACTTTCTTAGGACATAAATGCACAGATAAAGGAATCTTACCCGACGACAAAAAATACGACGTCATTCAAAATTACCCAGTCCCACATGATGAGGGCAGCGCTAGAAGATTTATAGCTTTTTGTAATTACTATAGACGATTCATTAAGAACTTCGCTGATTATTCTCGTCACATAACAAAGTTATGCAAAAAAGATGTCAAATTCGAATGGACGGCAGATTGCCAAAACGGCTTCGAACAACTAAAATCGGCATTAATGAGTCCGACACTTCTCCAATACCCAGACTTCAGCAAAGAATTTTGCATTATAACGGATGCTAGTAAGCAAGCTTGTGGAGCAGTCCTGACCCAAAACAAAGATGGACTTCAACTCCCGGTAGCATACGCATCAAGATCTTTTACTAAAGGAGAAAGTAATAAAAGCACAACAGAACAGGAACTAACAGCCATACATTGGGCAATAACCTACTTCAGACCATACATTTATGGTAGACACTTCACTGTCAAAACAGATCACAGGGCACTCACATATTTATTTTCAATGACAAATCCGAGCTCCAAACTCACCAGAATAAGACTTGAACTAGAGGAATATAATTTTACTGTAGAATTTCTAAAGGGAAAAGACAACTACGTAGCCGATGCGCTTTCTAGAATAACCATAACAGACTTAAAAAATATACAGACAAACAATAAAATTCTGAAAGTCACTACCAGAAGTCAAAGTAAACAGTTAAATTCCTGCGCAGGAAAAGACAAAGAAAAGGAGGTCTTGCAAAAGCAGACTCCAAATGCTTCTAAGCCCAACGTATACAAAGTCATTGTAAATGACGAGGTACGAAAAGTAGTGACCTTGCGAATAACAAATTCTCTATGTTTATTAAAACACGGAAAGAGTGTCATCGCAAGAATTGATGTTAGCAATATGTACACCAATGAGACTTTTGACTTAGGTCAATTCTTTCAAAGGCTTGAATCAGAAGCCGGTATACTTAATATTAGCAAACTCAAAGTGGCACCGAGCGAAAAGATCTATGAGATTATCTCAATAGAATCTTTTAAATTAATGGGCAATAAAATATTAAAATCTTTAAGAGTAGCTCTACTCAAGCCGGTGACCCTATTATCAAACGATAATAATGAAGAAAAAGAAGCAATACTGTTTACGTTCCATGACGACCCAATACAAGGAGGTCATACTGGAATAGCCAGAACGATAGCCAAAATAAAAAGGCATTATCACTGGAATAAAATGACAAAAGATATATCAGAATATATAAAAAAATGTGAGAAGTGTCAAAAGTCTAAAACGACTAAAAACACAAAAACTCCATTAACTATTACCGAAACTCCACAGAGAGCTTTCGACAGGGTAATTGTTGACACGATCGGTCCTTTACCCAAATCCGAATACAGAAACGAATAGGCAGTAACTTTAATCTGCGATCTAACAAAATATCTTGTAGCAATTCCAATTGAAGACAAAAGTGCGAAAACAGTAGCAAAAGCTATATTTGAAAATTTTATTCTGGTATACGGTCCAAACAAGACGTTCATTACGGACATGGGTACAGAATATAAAAATTCAATAATTGAAGACTTATGTAAAAACCTTAAAATTAAAAACATAACTTCAACCGCACACCATCACCAGACAGTAGGAACCGTGGAACGAAGCCACAGAACCCTTAACGAGTTCAAACGATCTTACATATCAGTCGATAAGACAGATTGGGACGTATGGTTAAGATACTTCGTATATTGTTTTAACACAACACCCTCTATAACACATGACTATTGTCCATACGAGCTAGTGTTCGGCAAAACATCAAACTTGCCAAAAGATTTTAATAGCATAGATACAATTAAGCCACTTTATAATGTAGAAGACTATGCTAAGGAATCAAAATTTAGATTAGAACAGGCATATAAGAGAGCTAGGCTAATGCTAGAAAGAAATAAGAAAAAACAAAAAATTTATTACGATAGCAATAGTTTAGATTGGAGATAGAGTTCTACTAAAGAATGAAACAGGTCATAAATTAGATTTAAAATATACAGGACCATACAAAGTAGAAAGCATAGGGAAAAACGAAAATATAACAATTTCAAATAATAAAAATAAAAAACAAATAGTACATAAAGATAGATTAAAAATTTTCAATTCATAGTCAATTAATTGCAAAAAAAAAAAAAAAAAAAAAATTAAATTAAAAAAAAAAAATTTAGAACAGGAATGATCAAACTGCTTGATAACAAAAAAAAAAAAAAAAAAAAAACATTTGTATAAGTAATATAACTAAGAAAATAACTTCATTAAAATTACGTTATTTTTCAAAAGGAGGGAGATGTAGTATGTCCACTTTATCAAATGTTCACTGTACTCAGTAACATACATATATTACATGTAACATGATCACTTTTTAGTGCATGTGCCCTAACAGAGCGCGAGCAATAACCCCGCTGAGTCGGCATACTTTACATGCGCGACCGTTTCGTAAACAAGTGGACACATTACCCCCTCTCCGTCTGCGACTCTCGCCAGACCTTTAAGCTAATACATAAACACTTATACCTAAGCATATATGTACATGTACGAAGCCGCTCCGCTGCTGGCGTAACCGGCAGCGCAGCTATGCGGCTCTAACCATAAGAATATATTCAATAAAAGAACATTCCAAAAACGAAAGTAAAAAGGCACTGACGTGCCAGTGTTATCATTTTATATCAAATATTAATTCCACGTCAACACATGCATGTCTGCAAGGGTATTTATC